>JAQQAE010005030.1:0-18067 GCA_029823295.1 Pseudamia nigra | reverse complement strand
AAGGCTGCAAAGAGCCACAGTAGGGGGGCTAAAGAGCCGCATGCGGCTCTGGAGCCGTTCGTTGCCGACCCCTGATCTAGAATAAATCACCCATTTTTGTAAAAGAAAGCCACCGGTCGGAAACACAAGCCAAATGTGGAGTCACCTAGATGCGAGGAGTCAAGAAGTACCAAGGTCTATTTTTACGCAGGAGAAAAATGGATACTTTTTCAAAGCTGATCCATAATTAATATCCGAGGCTACATCTAGAGCATATTCCACTACTTTCTGTGGTTCTGCAGCGAGCTCTTAGCAAATGTCGTTTGTGTCCAGAAGGAAATGCTCTCTCTTTTAGACCTTAGATCTTTTAATGCACTGGAATTAATGTCTGTGCAGTCTGTTTCACCTTCATGCAGTATTTCCCAAATTGCACGTTAAAGGAAGTTATTTTCAGCTTCTATGCTGGATATAAATCTTCACTCCCATCATCTGGTCTTATTTTAGAGCATACAATAGAACAAGGGCAAAGGCGATGTGATTAGGACCGGACAGGAAAGATATTAAATGCTCAGATGATTATTTTTACAGTGATGCAATATCATTGCTCAGTCTAAATCCATTCCATTTCCATAATCTGTTTACATTTGCGCACACAGGGAAAACAAAACAAGCGGCCATGATGAATACAACTGCATTCAGATTAGTTTTGCTCTGGAGGTATTTGATAAGCTGGACAGGTATCTCAGAGCTCCAGAAACTGGCAAAACAAGGCTCTAGTTTTTGAAGAGTGGGAAAAAACACATTTATTTTATCTGTAAATTCACACAAATAACTGTTTATTTTTTCTGTCTTTTCGCCGCCAGTAATTGCTGTTCTCACACTTTTCTTGTGAGTTTGTTGCAGACAAATATCATAATTTTCAGGTGGTTGCACACAGCCCAAAAGATGAAGTCGATGTCTGTTTGGAACCCAAATTTAGGAATCATATTCTGCCATGAAATATCAGAGTAGCCACAAATTACCAATATAATCAATGAAATGAACAAAATAATAAATAAATAAAATAATAAGAACAAAAGGAGTAAAAATCAACCAAAGCATAAACGAATGAATAAAAACTGAACAAAACAGTTGAGAAAATGCACAAAAATTTTTAGAAAATTTACAAAAATAAATAAATGAAAATGAATATGGAGGAAGAATGAAATTAAATGATGACAAAAATTAAGAAAATCACAAAATGATTGAGAAAATTACCTGACTGTAAGTTTGGGGCAAAAAAAGACTAAATTACATTCAGTACATAAGGCTTCTTGGGCAACTGAATATCCAAAAGAACCAAAAACTGGACCAATGTTTCAGTATTCTGTTACATTTCTTTAGATTTGGTGAAATTGTCTCACATTGATCAGGTTTTGTTTTTCCAATACAGTATTTCAGGGTCATACACAGGACTATTTAGTTGTAGAATTGCTCTGTTTTGTGGTGGGAAAAACCATATGAAGCCCATTACAAATCTGATATGGACAGATTTGGAGGACACTTTTTTTTTTTTTTTTCTCCAGCTTCAACGATTCTGTTGTTCCTCTCATCTCCTCTTCAATCTTCAGAATTTTTGTGTTACAACTTCTTCCAACAATTAAAAGCTATTCATCAAGTTGTAACACTATTGTTAAGTTGCAAAGTATTGTATATTATGCAACCCTAGCTGGCTGTCGGCATAGAGGGCCTCACTGGGCTGCTGCTGAGAGCCAGAGGGCTCCCTGCCAGGCAAATTAAGATCCGGAATTAGAAAGCAGAAGGTAACTGTGAGGAGGTACATGCACGGCAGGAGGCTGGATATTTGTACTGCCCTGTCCTGTCCTTTACATGTTCTGAGGACACAGCCTGGGTCATACAGTCACAGACGTTCTCATAATAAGAACTGACATATCAGTTTTTGGTGATGAGTGAAATCAGCTGGATATTTTGTGGTTTTAAATTTGTATTTAACCGATATGAGGGAGGGAGAGAGGCTGACAAGACAATAAAGATGGAAGAGATGCTAAATGATGTAAAAGCTGCAAAAAGATAACAGTGACCGTGAAGACAAGACACAAAATGACAAAAGATATAAATGACAGAAAATACAAAAAACATGAAATCAGTGTAAAAGATGCTCAACAATGAAAACAACATGAAAGACACTGGGACAGAATTATGACAATGATATAAAGGGCACTAAAATAATAGTGTCTTTTACAGTAAAACTTGATCTTTTTACACTAAAAGATTGTACAAGGTAAAAGGGAAGTAAAAGATGGTGTAAGAACTGCAAAATTATGTAAAACATGAAAAAAAACAAGACAAAGATGAGAGATGCAAAATTGTGAAAACAGACTCAAAATCATAAGACATAAATCAACATAAGACAGAAAACGAAGGATGAAATCAGCATAAGACACACAAGATGATGTGAAACACAGACACCATCAAGGACAGAAAAACCATGTAAAAGATGCAAAAAGACCAAAATGAAATGTTATGCAAGTGACAGATGATGTATAAAGATGAGAAGCATTAATTTAAAATAACTGAAATTAACAAACTGTGGGTTATCACTATAGAGACAAAAAAAGGCTTCGGTGTATGAAACATATGTCCTGCACATTAATTATCATTGCTTTATTGGTCAGCTCCAATTGGACTGCATATCTACAGAAGGAGCACTGCTACATGATCAGTTTGTCTCCAATAAGATGGAAGGACGGGGGGAATCGGTCGAGACAAAAGACTGCGCTCCGATTGACAATTTGTGTTTTCTGACTCTGAAGCAGTCTGTCGTGTCGGTTTTGGCTCATGCATTTTGCAGTCGTGTACCACAGGGGTTGCAACATTTCTCACTGATAAACAGCCCCAGAGCCTTCCATCCATGTCGGCGGCCAAGCGGCGAGGTCTGCCAGCCTTTCCCTGCCCTCCTCCAACACAGACCCGAGCAACGAGAGACATCCGATGTTATCAGCGCTGCAGATTGCACAGCTCCACTGCCAACGGCTTGTCTCATGAATTCACAGTGCGCTGCAGAGATTTGTTTGTGTGTGTGCTCAGAAAGCCTTGTTTTCCACACATCACAAAAAAAAAAAAAAAGCAAACTGCAAGTAGCATTTTGTCTCTTCTGCAGCAATTATGACTCGTGATTGAAAGTGAATTGAGAAATGGGGCAGAATAGAGACGCGTGCCTGGGTCTTAAGTGATTGAGCAGTAATGTAGTCATAACCTGCTGTGAGATTCCAGGCCGCTCGGAAGCCGCGTGCAGCTGTTTCTGACCTATTTATGAAGCTAATGGACAGAAGGTGAAAAGAGGCTCTTGTGGTGCTGCCCTTTGTGTTTCTTTTGAAGGTGCTCAGGCACATCAGCAAGTCTCATTCTGCAAACTCGAGAAAATTCTGGATCATGAAAGGTTGATGCCCTATATAGGCCTGTCACAGTTGTTACAAAGTTGCTATATTGCAATCTTATTGTATGTGAAGGTCTCTTTTCATCAGTATAGAGTAAGGACATTTGGGTAAAACCAACAATCATAATTTTGACATTGTTTACCATCATTTTCCTGGCTTTATTATTTAGTTTCTTTTCTGATGCGGTTAATAAAGGGCCATTTAGCCACTTTTCAAGGTAAAGAGGCAGGAGGCTGACTTCCACTCTGTTAGGATTGACATTTTGGCCACGAGTGTACCAAACATGATGGTTTTTGGATTTTTGTTGGCAGAGTTGAAGACCAACATAACATTGCATTGAGGCTATCAGGCATCAGAGGTTGGATGAATAAGTTGCCATAAAGATGGAAAATCTCACACCAGAACTTGTGGAGTTTAGGGCAGGGGTCTGCAACCTGTATCTCTAGGGCCATATGTGGCTCCTGCAGCTTTTTGAAATAGTGACGGACTACTAATCTACAAAATGTGATATACAAAGCCAACAAGAATGAAGCCTGTGCATAGTTCAGGCAGGCGTGGAAGGCTGTCCCTAATTTTCTGTCCAATCAGTGTCACCCCTGCCTTACACACCCCTAATCATCTGTAGTTTTAAAAACTGTTGCCATCCCTATTCATCTTGTCATGCTGCCGCTACACATGACCATTGCTCGCCTACAGATCCAAAAAATAGTCTCCACCTCCCCAACTGCCTCCTGAACTAGGCTGAATGAATAACAATTTATAAAACTCCAAAGCATACTCCTTCTGTATTCTGGTTTTGTCATATAAAATCATGACACCAGGCTCTGCTAGGAAGGGTGTTTGAGATCTCAGGTTCCATCTCTGTCAAGCTTGCACAGATTGTCCCAGAGTATCTCTTGAGCAGTGTCACTGCCAAAATAAAATGCACATAAGGTCCTGACTGAAATAACAATATATAAAATCATCCAAAATGAACAAAAATAAGCAAAATTGTGGAATAAATAAGAAATCCTAAAGTAAAATAATCACAAAAATGACTAAAGTAAAGCGGGGGGAAAAAAAACCAAAATATTCAAGAAAATTAACATGGTCAAGTAAATTACAGTTGTATTAAAAAGTTAAGGTACCTGACAATTTCTATTTTCATTTATGAATCAGAAGGTGTTTGGATCAGCAATTTCATTTTGATACATCAAATAACTGATGGACACAGTAATATTTCTGCAGTGAAATGAGGTTTATTGGATGAACAGAAAATGTGCAATATGCATCAAAACAAAATTGGTTGAGTGCATAAATTGACACCCCAACAGAAAAATCACATCAATATTTAGTAGAACCTCCTTTGCAAGAATAACAGCCTCTAGGTGCTTCTATAGCCTCTGAGTGTCTGGATTCTGGATGAAGGTATTTTGGATCATTCCTCCTCACAAAACATCTCTAGTTCAGTTAGGTTTGATTGTTGATGAGCATGGACAGCCCGCTTCAAATCATCCCACAGATTTTCAGTGGTATTCAGGTCTGGGGACTGGGATGAACATTCTAGAACATTGTATTTGTTCCTCTGTATGAATGCCTGAGTAGATTTTGAGCAGTGATTTGGGTTGTTGAAAAATCCAGCCCTGGTGTCACGTCAACTTTGTAATTAATTCTTGAACATTAGTCTCAAGAATCTGCTGATATTTAGTGGAATCCATGCGACCCTCGACTTTAACAAGATTCCCAGTACCGGCACTGGCCACACAGCACCACAGCATGATGGAACCGCCATCAAATTTTACTGTGGGTAGCATGTGTGTGTCTTGGAATGCTGTTGTTTTTTTTTTTTTTTTTGCCGCCAAGCATATCGCCCCTTGTTATGACCAAATAACTCAATTTTTGTTTCATCAATCCACAACACCCAATTCCAAACAAAGCTGTCTTTTCTAAATATGCTTTTGCATACCTCAAGCAACTCTTTGTGGCGTGTGTGCAGAAAAGGCTTCCTCCACATCACTTTCCCATACAGCTTTTCTTTGTGCAAAGTGTGCCGAATTGTTGAACAATGCACAGTAACACTGTCTGCAGCAAGATGATGCTGTAGGTCTTTGGAGGTGGACTGTGGTTCGTCTTTGATTGTTCTCACCATCCTTCACCTTTGCCTCTGATATTTTTATTGGCCTGCCACTTCTGGTCTTAACCTAAACTGTGCCTGTGGTTCTTCCATTTCCTCACTATGTTCCTCACCGTGAACACTGACAGCTGAAATCTTTGTGATAGCTTTTTGTAGCCTTCCCCTAAACCATAATGTTGAACAATCTTTGTTTTCAAGTCATTTGAGAGTTGTTTTGATGCCCCCATGTTGCCACTCTTCAGAGGAGAGTCAAAGAGAAAAATAACTTGAAGTTGGCTACTTTAAAAACCTTTTTCTCATGATTGGATGCACCTGTCTATCAAGTTCAAGGCTTAACAAGCTTACAAATCAATTTTGTGTTCCAGTTAATCAGTGCTAAATAGTTGCAGGTTTTTAAATCAACAAAATGACAAGGGTGCCCAAATTTATGCACTTGTCTGATTTTCTTTTGATGCATATTGCACATTTTCTGTTCATCCAATAAACCTAATTTCACTGTTGATATTACTGTGACCATCAGTTATTTGATAGATCAAAATTACATTACTGATCCAAACACCTACTGATTTATATAAATGAAAATCATAGAAATTTTATGGGGTACCTAAACTTTTATGACTGTATAACAAGAAAATGAGTGAAATAATCAGGAAAATGAACATTAAATAATCTGCATAATGGACAAAAGTTATGAATAATGAACAAAGTAATAAATAAACTGAACAAAATGCAAAGCAGAATAATCAAAGAAATGAACAAAAATTTTTTAAAAACAACAAAATGGACGACAATGATTTATAGCAAAGTAGTGTTAAAATGGTGCAACTAAAATATTAGCCATATTTCATGTGGTACATTTGAGAATTAGAATATTTTTTGCGGCTCTAGACACTAATTTTTTCTTTCTTTATGTCCAAAAATGGCTCTTCAGTTAGTAAAGGTTGCTGACCCATGGTTTGGAACAAAAACCATAAAAGGTGTGTTAAATTTCCATCCCTTCACTTCAGAAACCATGTAAAGATTTTGTACATTTTGGTCAGAGAAAAATCCAACCAGCGAATGAGTTTGAATAAGTTGAAGAATTGCATTGATTCCATCTAACCCTGAAGCCCATGGTTTATCTGAAATCTCCACACCACTGGAAACGATGACTATTGGTTACATTCACGATCCTGCGTCAGTCTTCACATTCCTGCCTTATCGACACAATCGTGCAGAAGTGTCTGAGCCTATTTACTTGAAAATTGCCCTGGTTGTTAACGATGTTTACTTTTTACATATTTTAAGTTTATATTCAGTCATTATTTATTTCATTTAGTTTGTTTATTTTTTATTTTATTTTGTTTGGTTTTTATTTTATTTATTTTGTTTATTTTTTTGGTTGTTTGTCTCACTCTGCATATTTTCTGGCATTCATTGAATCAAAATAAATAAAAATGAAACAAAACAAGGCCATTGGTATTCTTGCGTATCTTTTACAATTTAGAGTAAAATACATAAAGTGCTACAGCATGTTACTTTACTTTAAGTAAAAATGTGGATACTATGTCAGTGTACAATGATTTTTGGACATTTGATCCCACAGACTTGCCTGTCTTTTTGGGTCTTCAACTAAAATGTTTGTGAAACATTAAACTAGACATTATCAATTTGTGTTATTAATCCAAATTACTCGTCAGTTATTAACCATTAACTCAGTATTCTCAACATCATGCTTAATATGCAGCACATGATGGGGGTTTTAGTCGAGCAAGGCGTATATTAGTGAATTTTCAGACCAGTGTGACACATTGTTCATCCATCAGTGAGGCTGTGGGTCTGACCTGGTTAGAGCATCTTTGGAAGAGAATGAAGAAGCCGCAGTTGGAAAGCGAGGCTGCAGAAATGCCCTACCCGCACTTCGCCTCATTTCCAGTTCCAGTGGTTGAATGCAGATGAGAGAACATCTAACACATCTTTTTCTTTTGGCTTGATTGCGTACTGGGAAGATCTTTTGTTGCTTAATGCCTAAAAGCCAGAAGGTGTTTATTTAGCTGTGCATAGATTGCCTTGAGGTTTTCAGTAAGAGCTGTTGAACTATTTAACAGCCTGGCTGCAGGGGGGACTTATTCTGCATTATTGCCAAAAGTTGTATAGTTTTGGCTAAATGTCTTGTGTTTGGCATGGTTGTGTTCAATCTGCAATTCAGATTACAAGCATGATAATGGCACATTACAATTGGATGTGTATACTCCTGCATAATTCAGCTGTTTTTTTTTCTCACAGATAAGACGGAGGGAAATTGTTCGAGTAGGGCTCTACAGTAAGACCTAAAACATTTTGGTGATGATAATCTACCATGTGTGGCAACATTTTGCTATAAATTAAATTAAAAATAGGTTAATGACTACATGAAATGTGACTTTCATGATGCCTTATGAATAAAACTTGTAAAATATATTGTATCTACTGTTACATGTCATAACTGAAAGTATGACATGTACAGATATGTATCTGTACATGTCATACTTTCAGTTATTCAGAAGCTAAATGCGTAATGCATGAAAATTTATGTAGAAATACTATACAGCCATAGTTCTAAACAAAATATTGGCCAAAAATGCAAATAGTCAAAAAGTCTATAACTCACAATAGTCTTTATGTAGAACTGCTCTTTATTACTTTTATTTGTTTGTGCTCTTTTTTTTTTTTTGACTATTTAATCATTTTATGGATTGTTTTTTCATTTTGGCAGTTTGTATTTTTTTATTCAGTTTGACTGTTTGCAGAAACCAACAAATGCAAATTGTAGATGAATGTTTCAGTGATAGGAGAGGTTATTGGTATGTCATAATTTGCCAAGTACAGCCTAATGGTCTGTGTCGTACAGTATCACCATATGAAAACCATATGGCAGAATAAGCCCCCCTACTCGGCACACGCTCCTTGTTTTGTCTTTTCCCTGTTCAGAATTACATTATTTTGTTGGCTTCACTCTTCTGCATGTTTATTTTTCTTCTACAGAGCTCAGATATAGGCAGTAATGTGTTTCACAGATGAAGTGAATTGATTTGCGCTCAAATGAAATGAAGAATTCTTGCAAGGTGATCAGTTCAATCTTTTTTATTGAAACATCACACGTCAACACACTCTCTGCAGAGAAAGAGGGGCATCGCAGACCAGATTTCGATCCCCCCGAACTATCCCGACACAAGTTTTATAAGCTTAAACATTAATATGCATCAAACTTCCATCTCTGTTCTTACAAGCACACAATATATTTTAGGTTAAGACACATTAAAGCACACAGTATATTTTGGGTAAAAATACACCACATATTCCCCCCTCTGGGACTTATTAAAGTCCCACCACAAAAAGGTTAAATTTTTCAACATAAACATGCAGTGTGATTCAAAAGAATACAAATAACAACTGAACCCCAAAAATGATAGGCCTCTTCATTAATGAACCCAGTCATATCTGCACCCTTAAGAATTCTTCTTCTTCTCCTTATTAAATATAAATTTCTGAATGAACTGCATATTTAAATGCCTTATTTATTAATAGCTTATGCGTTCAAGCTTTGCAGATATCAGAAAATAAACTTCTGTAGGCATTTACATATATAAGAATAAACAGTTTCGTGAAACACTCGTGGTCTACTGCATGCATTACAAACACAATACAATGTCTTCTGATCACCAGTTTTCCACGACCTCCACACCAGGTCCCCCTTCGAGGCACAGCCAGCATTAAGCTGGGCCCCCCTCTGAGGCACAGCCGATGTTTGAGTCGCTTGACAAAAGTCAAAAATCAAAACCAGATCTTTGTTGCTTGATTTACCATTATCTGAGAGTCAAAACTCTCAAAAGAAAAATAATTTGAGACTTGCTGGATACAGAGTCCTATCCAGTACCTCATTCCGACTGAGGATTTAACGTCTAAGAAAAGTCCTTTTGCCCCTCACATCCAGGCTGTTAAAGTTCATTATTTGCACTTCTCGTGTGGGGCATAGTAGTTTCATCTTTGTGTGAAGCTTTCTGATGCTATGTTTTCATCCATAAAATCAGGTCTTGGGGTCAATAAAACTCGCACATTCTTTTTCTGTTCAATAAAATGTCGTTGGGTGCCCTGTAGATGGTTGTCCTTGTAACATTAGCAATTCATTTATCCTTCCAACTTTGATTTCCTCCATGATTTAGTTTCTGGATTTTTGTGTTTGCTTCTTCACTGGTGTCCTCGGAATTCCAACTGAGTCCAGCTAGATCCTTGGTTCTTCTTCTGAGTTCTTTTAAATGTAGATTCTCTTTGAGGCTCCAAGTCTTGAGAGGGAATGATAACAATGGGTTGAATTGCTTGAACTCGAGCACATCTTCCGCTCCAGTTAACTGGTAATGTGGCCAGTAAGTTTCTTTCATCACAAAACCAGAATTTATCTGCCACAACTTGTGTAGCATAGTGGTGTGATCATAAGGAGGGGACTTGGTTTGCATTCCCTTCAATATTTTCTCTGGTGATCCCAATCGTGATGCTTCTGGCTTACCTGCCGAGTTAGAAATATTCCATATGGTTTCACAAAGTTCTCCGGCCAGTTTTCCAACATCTTTTAGTTCCTGCTTTTTCAAAGCATTGAAACTGTCCAACTGGTTGCAATTCTGTTCTTGGAAAAATTGTCTTTACTCTTTGATTAATCTGTATATCCAGAGCCTTGCACTGTTTTCCCATAGTCGTTACTGGTGATGTCATCCATAACAATTTCTTTTTCATTGCTGTAATATTCTCTAGACCCCAAGAACTGCAAGCATTCCGCTTCACAAAAAAGTGCAAAGGCATATACTTCAGCTGTCCATTCTTTCGATGACCTCACAACCCCAGTGAAACTATCCAGTATTGTCATTTTGCTTATCCATTCAGCCTTCAATTTTTCACAATCCTTCCAGCTGAATTTAGTATTCATAATTATCAGCGAGGTCTATTCTGCTTTGGAACACACAATAGTCCTTTTTGTTATGGGTCATTCCAGTATAGTTCATCCACTGATACCAAAGATTTCTCCTTGCTTCTTTCATCAGAGAATCCTTCAGTAAATAAGGCTTCGTTTTTATTTCAACCGGTTCCCGTTCTGATTTATGTATACTCAGTACTGTCCTCGTTGACCTTAATTTCTTCATCACCTTGATTGGTGAGATCAGTATTTCAGAAATTGTCTTCACTTATCTCTTTGTACCACATCCAACTCCACTATAGATGACTCCATTACCTTCTGAGTTGTAATCTCTGATAGTGATTCTTTCAGTCTCATATTTAAATAAAAACCTTATAGGCTCAGCCTCCATTGGTGTAATTTTCATTCGTGCTGATGAAGTAGTTTCCTCCATTTTAGCAACAGACTCCATCTTGAACACATCCGTAATTTCAATTCCAGTGAGGTCAGACTCTGTTCCTGTAGTGTATTCTCGCTCTATTTTGGTAGGTTCAACCTTTAGAGTCATTAACTGTGGTCTATCAGTTGTAACCCAGGTCACATGCTGTTCCTCAGAACTGAGACTTGTCCATTTTTCTTGAATTGTTGACTGTATCTCAGGAATTGCAGTTCTGTTATTTTTACTTCTGTCTCCTGTTGTCTCCATTATTAACTCTTCTGTCATTTCTGCTTCTTTAGGTTCCACAGAAGTAATGTCTGGGAAAAGCTGTGAGTCCAAAGCAGTGATGTCAGATTTGTCAGTTGTTGTGATGATCCTTAAAATAGTAGCAAATAGATTCAGAGTGGTAACTTTTGTACCTGGATTAATTGATGTTACTGTTCCCATATCATTAGAAACAGAACTTGGTACTGAAGGGATTGCTTTTTAAGTATGATTGATGCATTCACCTGCAGTCCTATTCTTGTGATCTTTACCCACCTCTTTCCATACCGGGTTGCAGTTTCCTGTTTACAGGTATATAATCCTTCATCCTTTCTTATGACTGAAACTTTCAAGGAGCTGTTTTTTGGGCCCAGTCTTAGACTCCTTTGTCTTTCTTCTCAAGTCCTTCCTAAAAGTCTCACTAACTTTGAGGAACTCGGCGGTTGACTGGTGATTGTTTTTATTTTGGCTTTTTCCCATATGATCAAATCATCAAGTCTTTTCTGCTCTGGACATTCACATGGCAATATCACAGTTGTCCCCTCTTCAGCAGTCATTAAGACTTCAAAATGTTCCTTCCTACTACTGTAGTAAAGGCTATGGGCGCCCTGGTGACCTGATCCTCTGTTATTGTGAGGAACTCTCGGTAGGGCACACAACCTCCTTTTCCAAAATATGTAGGATCATAATAGATGCATGTATAAATCCCTTCATCTCCTTTTTTGACCTCTTGTATCAGCATTGAGCAATTATTTTCATCCGCTTCTTGGAGAAAATTTGTTCTATTATGCCATGGGGAGAGTAACGCTTCCTTCTGAGTCATTTTTCAATCCTAGTTGCATTATAGTCCTTCCCTCTCTGTCCTGCCATATTGCAGAGACTTGATGTCTTGCAACTCCTTTCCAACATTGGCATGGAAGCACAACTGCACTCCCCACTCTTCCTGTTACTATAGTTTCTCCTCGTCTTTGTCGACTATGTATCCAAGGTTTTGATCTGGTCAAAACTTTAGACCACATAATCTTTGAGATGTCTGGGTTTGACTCGAGTTCTGACAGATCTTAAGTTTCTCGTTTGCTCCGGGTCCAGGCAATTTGTTGACTCTCTTGATTCAATGGGGGAGATGTCTTGGCCGCTTGTATCTGATCTTGTTTGTTCAGGAGCATATCATAAGTCGATGGCGTTAAATCTTCCACACTGCTGATTGCCTGAGATTGAGACATCATTTGGAGCAGAAGGCATGTGTACATCAGTGCATTCATTATCATTGCAATTTGTGTCTTCCTCTTCAGCTTGGTCCTGTAGGATCTCCTCATATAGTTTCCCCTTTGAGTCACCGTTTGATTCCTCTTTTTCTCTTGGCACTTTGATGCAGTAATATACATGGTACCAAGATGGAGATCCTCTGATCTGGACTTCTGTGCCTGTACTGCGGACAACTCCATATGGTCGTTTTCTGCGGGCATCATGCCACTTTCTTCTGTAGATCTTCAGAAACACCTTATCACCCGGTTGTATGAAGTTGTTCCTTTTACATCTTCTGTCTGCTCCTGGATCTGTTTTTGAGTGACATAAGCAGATATATCTTTTATGAAAGTTGACCATAATACTTCACATAGGCCAAACTTGGGCCCTTCCCACTAATGCATAGGCAAGATGCATTAGTGGGATAGCCAGCTCATGTGGAGTCATGTGTAACTCGTGAAGTTCGCTAGAACGACAAGCTATCAATGCTAGTGGAAGGCCCTTGTGCCCGTTCTTCCACAGTTGAAGCAGGGTCTTAAGCAGGGGTCTCAAACTCGCGGGCCATATGTGGCCTGCGTGACGCACCCCCCCCAACACCCAGACACTAGCTCCAGCGGCCCCCATGTCAAATTGAGTTTGAGACCACTGGTCTTAAGGGTTGTGGTAGTCTTGGGTTGTAATCCACTCATCCAATATTTTCCTGTCTCTGTCTCTGTCTCTCTCTCTCTCTCTGTCTCTGTCTCTCTCTCGCTGTCTCTCTCTGTCTCTCTGTGAGTATGGGGGCTGATGAACAATTGGTGTGACTGGTGAAAATTGGGGCTGTGGCTGTGATTGACTTTGCTACACTTCAACCTGGGTCTTTTCTTTCTTTTTCCCTTCACTTAACTGGAGTTTTCTGAGAACTTCTTGGTTTTGTTCTGCCAAAGCACGTTGTTTCTTGCGATTTATAACTCCACCAGATGGGCTATATGGTCCATATAGATATCCTTTGTCATACTTCGCAGTCCCACTAGGCGCCCTCTGTGGTGCAATCAGTTAGTGCGTTCGGCTGTTAACCAAAAGGTTGGTGGTTCGAGCCCACCCAGGGACGAGAGTCTTTCCCTTGTTGCAAGGGTTGTGTCAGGAAGGGCATCCGACGTAAAAACCTATGCCAGATCAAACATGCGAATCATTGGTATTTCGCTGTGGCGACCCCTGAGGGGAGCAGCCGAGAGGAGAACATACTTCGCAGTCCCACTACTTCAGCAAGTTTATCTTTGACTGACAGAGGCAGCCCTTCTTGAATCTTTTCCCTCAGGAGGGATTGTTCCATCTGATTTGCTTCTGGGTTTCTTCCTGTCACATCCCTCCATTGTTGATGAGCTCGAGCCACATATCCTCTTGGATTCTCATTTTCCCCCAATGGTTCAATAATATTATCTGGATGGATATTAGTTGGATATGTGTCTTTTACTGCTTCTCACAAAGTACCTTTACTTGCTGCAAAAAGTTAAGTCATGAACCGCTGTACCCACATATCTTTGGAGTCCTGCTTTTGTCAAGATTTCTTCCATGGCCGTTACTCCCACTATAGTTGCCAGAAGTGTTTTTAATATCTCCCATTCCTGGGTGGAAGCCTATTAGGGCCTCACCCAGCTTTGCTGTCCACGAGTGGCCTTCTTCCTGAAGCACAGATAGTTTATTCACAATATCAGTCATGTCAGTATTTGCCCATGGTTTGTATTCCAGCCTCTGCCCTCTTACAAATACTGGGGAGGTTTTACTCTGGCCAAAATTACCCTGTACTGTTTCCAGTTGGGGCAATCCCATAGTATCCTCTTGGTGGGTAGATCTAAAAATTGTCTAATCAAACCAGATTTTCATGATGCCCTTGCAGTACCTCTGTGGAGCCCGTGGGGGTTGCAAAGCCCTGTTGAAGA
This sequence comes from Pseudamia nigra, assembly GCA_029823295.1. Lineage (NCBI taxonomy): Eukaryota > Metazoa > Chordata > Actinopteri > Kurtiformes > Apogonidae > Pseudamia > Pseudamia nigra. The sequence goes on along the minus strand of JAQQAE010005030.1, from coordinate 3,768 downwards.
CCTGCTCGATAGTATGAAATAATGGATGATTTTCTGCCATCATATTGCAAAAACCCTTTATTGCTCAATTATTTTAATTTTCTTTCTTTTTTTTTTTTTCTTTTTTTTAGGAAGATTGTTAGCACTGCTCTGCAACAACAGCAGGAAATAACTTGCCGTTTTTTCTGTTGTAATTGTGGCTCCAAACATACTGAATTGATTGCAAAAGGGTGTCAGATTATGTACAACACGGAAGTGCAGGAGAACTGCCCAAGTAAAAGCTGCAATGTCAGGAAATCAATCACTTACGGTCATACTATTTCACAATAGGAATTGGAGAGTCATCTATTGCACATATGGTCAACAAGTCTGAGCAACATATAGTCGGGCCTTTTTAGAGATAAGTGAATAGTTCTTGTGAACAGGAACTGTCATACTTCACCCAGTATCTGCTTTCCATGACTTGTTTACTTTTTCCATGGGAAATACATGCACATACATAAACCCAACATGCAAGGACTTCTGTTGAAACTGCAAATATTGAAATGCAAATACTGAAGCAGATCGTTTTTTTCAGTGTTTAAAATTCAGAAAGTACTCCTGATGACCGCGATGAAGAAAAATCACTGCTTGTCAAATGTTTTTATTTCAGAGGATATGGAAATGTTTTTGCATACATTCAACTTCAAGAAGCATTAATCAGAAATAAAACCCTGCACAATGTATTGGTGAGACCAGACGATTTCTGACAGAGCAGCATTAAACAAAGTCTCTTATATTTATTTCAGTCATTAGGAGAAAATAGTAAGGCCACAAGTGTGATGCACATAGTCAGACACGCATGGCATAACCAAAAATACCTTCAGAATTCTTATAGTACTGAGAAAGTGAAGAGAGGTTTTTGCTACATTTAAGAGTCACAAGCCCTGCTCCTCCTGGCTCACTATAAGCCTCTATTCATCCACTACCATCTCGTCAAATCAGCACGGTTGGTGTGTCACCATTCTGCATGCATACTGCAGGAGCTCACACACAATGACATCCAGTCGGGATACAGTGTGCCTCTGTGCTGTGTGGTCTGCTGCAGTTAGAAACTGGCTGCTCTGCTTAAAGTAACAGGCGACCTGTGCTGCTATCTGTCTGCACCATGTTTCAGCAGCAGTGTGCCGCTACACTATGCTACGCACAGCGCCTCCACTGTACTCATGGGCTTTGGCTGTGAGGACCTTCACCATTTGAAAAGTCACTGAGTTGGTGCATGAGGCAACCTCATGGCTTTGTCACATTTCTACTGCAGTGAATGATGAGGTTATGCAGCAGGGTTTGAAAGGATGTCACTATGATGAAATATATTTGATCACAAAAAAGATTACATAACTTGGGCAGAGCAATTTGTCAAATCAGTTGAACTAATCGTGTTTTTGATTTTTAAAAATCATGAAAATAACTGAGATTTTTCCTGTAGTAACATCTAATGGTCAACAAAAACTCAAAACATAACAATGCTACCCAATGTTAATTTTAACACATTAAGACAGACGCAGCCATCAAGTTATGTTTTCAGTAATTGCAGACTTGACAAAGCTGGCAAAATCAGGAAGTGAAACCTGTGGCCATGTGTAATAAGATTCAATATGGGTTTCAGAGCTGTTACACCCCTATGAATGTTCATGTTGTAATCATATGGGAGGGCTGGATTGGAGAGGAAACTCTCATTATCTGTGTTTAGCAGACCCTCTGACTGATCTCTGTTTTTTTTCTTTCTCAGGTTGGAGTCGATCACTGAGATGTTATTAGATGAGGACAATGGGCCAGAGAAGAAAATTGTGTCGGTGAGGCAACTAAGCTGTGCACCAGTCTCTGAAACCATCACAGCTGCACCAACTAACCCAGCCATGTTCAACACCTGATTCCAGTAGCAACCTCTGCACCTTCCCTCACATTAGCGTCTCAGTTGCTCCTTGGCTCTCTGTCTAGTCAGTATGGCAACACACTTCCTGTGGAAGTTGTCGTCCCAGAAGCTGGGCTTTTTTCTGGTCAGCTTTGGGTTCATCTGGGGCATGATGCTGCTGCATTTCACCATCCAACAGCGAGCCACTCATGAGAACAGCGCTGTACTGCGGCAGCAGATCCTGGACCTCAGCAAACGCTACATCAAGGCCCTGGCTGAGGAGAACCAAAGTGTTATGGATGGGCCCTATGTGGGCACCATGACGGCATACGGTGAGTAGACAGACACTTGTTACTAAATTGAATAACACTGATGCAGGACCTTACTGATATATTTCTATTTACACCAAAGTGGTTACAGACTTTTATTCACCGAATCATTGGAGTATGTGTAATCTAAAAGGTATTGAGCATAGTGATTGAAACCAATATTTTTTTCTTATCATTACCTCTGAGGCAATACTCCGAGAGGTGGTACCATATTATGTTCCTTCCCGCTTTTATGTCTTCTTTAAAATGTATTGAATGGTTGCACTTATGTACCACTTGAGCAGGCACAACATTGCCTATATGTGAAAACTTGTTCAGGACATGTAGCATAGATACAGCTGCCTTGGAGCATATTACAGTAACAGAACAGGTTCAGAAGACGCATCGATAAGTTATTCATGCCATTAATAGACCTGTGTGGCTCAATGGGAGGCTTCATTAGAAACCTGAGATTGGAATTGATTGCTCTCTAATGCCCAAAGAAACAACAGGATACAGTAAAGCTCCAGAAGATTAAATCACCTCTGAGAAACATACTGTAAGTGAGAGAAGGCAAAGAAACCACTGCAGCATTAGCTCTGAACCTGCTACAGCAGGCCAGCAGTAACAATGTGTGCACAGAGTACAGGCATTAACTCATTAACAGAAAATTGATAGTAATGATTTTAGTGGAAACAAGCATAGGCAGATAGCCTGGTAGAGGTTCACATAAGTATAGTTACATGTATTTGCCTATTGTCTACCGTTTGTAGATATTTTACTATTCAAGAACATGTTTCCTCTGCATAGACAGAATAGGTGGATGTTTCCTTCTTCTAGCATGTCTAAAAATGGTAATGATATTTTTTCGGTCAAAGAAAACTTCCAAAGCTGCTGATATGAGCCAAATGTTTTTGATTCTGCATCACTGTAACCCTTAGCTTTTGGATTGTAGTGAGGTGAAACATTCCATATCAACTTGTATAATTACCAGTTGATCTCATTCATTCTCTTAAAATAAGTGACTTAAAGTTTAAAAAATAATTAAATAAAATTTATTAATTAATTTTCTACCCCTTAAGCCCCGTGAGGGTTGGGGGGAGGGGGGGATGCTGGAGCCTATCCCCCCGATAGGCTCCAGCCGATCCCAACGCTGGGTGTTGGGATCGCACCCTTCTGAGGCACGAGTGCTACCCACTGCACCACCATGTCGCTATCTATCTATCTATATATATACACACACACATACAGTGGAAGCTCGCACACCGACCGGTTCGGACACCGTTAAATTCAGAGAACGACGGAAAAAATTATAAAAAAATTAATTCTTACAGCGACGAATTATGCGAAAAACGACGCCTGCAGTCACTCAGAGTGCTAGCGCTAGCCGCTAATGCTAGCGCTAGCCGCTACGCATTACTTCCGGGTCTCGAAGACTGTGATCTGGAAGTCAGAGCGCTAGCGCTAATAGCGTTCATTCTGAAACGGAATGAATGAAATTAGTTCTAAAAACGATTTAGAATGTATTCTTACCTTGGCTTATGACTTCGTAGTGTGTACATGGACACTGCACACGTCCACAACTGTAAA
>JAQQAE010005029.1:0-18069 GCA_029823295.1 Pseudamia nigra | reverse complement strand
CATTCTTCTTAGGTCCCATGATGAAAAACACAAAATGAAGCAGTATTTTAAATGAAAAAAGGTTCAGTTTGCATTTAAACTCAGCTACAGGACCCCGACACACGATCAGAAGGACCACAATGTTTACATTCGCTGAGAACGTCACCTCCGGGTCATTCGCGGGTGAGACCCGGAAGTGATGCAGACGTGACCCGGGTGTAGACACGTCAATCTTCGGTCATTGTCTGCATAATTCGTCGTTATCCGGTTCAAATTTTTTATAGTTTTTTTTGTCGGTGTCTGAATTTTACATTGTCAGAAGCGGTCGTTGTCCGAGGTTCCACTGTACTAATTAATAAAAAATGTGCAAACATGGAACAACATAATCTATTTTCTTGATTATGTCATTTCACTTTTGCACATTTTAAAATTTTCCCTTTGTTTCTATTTTTCAGTTATTTTTAAAAACAAATTCTTTATTTTTTCATTTTTGCTCAATTTGTTGATTTTTACTCATTTCGTTTATTTTTCTTGATGATTTTGGTAATTTTTTCCTCACTTTCTTGATTTTTTTATTTTTACTAATTGGATCACTGTTTGTATTTTGTTCATTTTTGCAGATTATTCGGTTGACTTTGTGTTCATTTTTTGTTCATTTACTTAATTATTTAATTCATTTTTGTTAATTTTCTTGTTTTTAATTCTTTGTTAATTTCCTTGATTATTTTCCTTGTTGTCATTCAGTATATTGATTATTTTGTTCATCTAGTTAATTATTTTATTCATTTTTAGAAATTTTGGTCAATTTCCTGGATTATTTTTGTTCGTTTTCTTGTTTATATTCATTTACTTGGCTATTTTGTTCATTTTGATCAATATTTTGTTTGTTCATTTCCTCAATTATTGCTTGATTTATGCTCCATTTGTTCAATTTGTTGATTATATTGTTCATTTTTGTTAAGTTTGCAGATTATTTGGTTAATGTGTTCATTTTTGTTCGTTTATTGACTTCTTTTTATTAATTTCTGGAGGTTCTGGTTGTTTTCCTGGATTATTTTTGTGCATTTAAATGTTTACATCCATTTACTTAACTATTTTGTTCATTATTTTGTTGATTTTAATACTTATTTTGTCCATAACTGTGTCATTCACTTAATTTTCTTGATTGTTTTGCTCATTTTTGTGCATTTCATTGCTGATTATCAGTTTTCTTGATTATTTTGCACAGGCTTGTACATTTCGTTGCTTATTTTCTTGATTACTTTCCCAGTTTTTATTCCTTTCATAAACTTACACAGAAATGGCACAAATGAATACATCAAAGCAAACACTTTCACATAAAAAGCTCAATGTTTCAACGCTGAACATTTCCAGAGGGACACAGAGATGCCAGACTAAAAATGCCTAAAAATATTCAAATAAAACCTGCACCCTTGCTTTGACGACTACATTTGTTATGATTTTCAAAGTAGTTTCAAACTGACCATTTAGCCTCAGATCATAATTTACACTCTGGCTCTGGACTGTTTGGTGTCCATGCCATGGCATGAAGTAATGAGCCTTGGTCAGACATTACTGTGCAAACGTAAAGCTGGTTGTTTTGGAAGACAAGCTGGAACTCCCGACACACACACACACACACACACACACAAATTAGCGTGCATGGCGGCTCACGTCATCAAGCCTGTTCCTGCTGTGAGTCAGTTGTTCACATCTGGTTCACAGTCTGCCCTCCGCTCTCCCTTCAACCTCCACTTCTATCATCTCTACCAGTAACTGTGCCTGTGTGCATCTCCTCTACTTGACCCGAAACCTCATCCCACTCTTGTCTACAAAATCATTTTTCCGTTAGTGATTAATATCTTGACTTTTAAAAGAGAGTCAAAATCTACACTACTGGTTAAAAGTTTGAGAACACCCCAATTTTTCCGGCTTTTTAACTAAATTCAAGCAGTTCAAATCTAATGAGGAGCCTGAAATGGTACAAAGGTAAGTGCTGAACTGCTAGATGTTAAGATTACCCAAAACTGAAAAATACATTTCAGAATTATACAAAAAAAGGCCTTTTTTCAGGGAACAAGACATGGGTTAACAACTTAAAGCTGTTCTGCACCACTGGAGGTTGCTCAAGCCTTGAAACAACTCCTAGGTGTCCCAAGTTTGCCTGATTAATTAAAAACCTCTGTGTCTGCATAAAAGCAGTGTTGGAACACACTGTGGTACCATACCCTCATGAGTATTATTTGAACAGTACTGTACTGCAGAAAGCATCGGCTTGCCATAAAAATGCTGAGACTGGAACAAAAACAATGGAAAAGAGACAGGCCATAATAACTCTTAACAATATAACGCTTACAAAATGTAAGTTTTTCCTACAGAGAAATGGCAGCAAACGCCAAGCTGTCAGTGAGTAGTGTCTTTCAGCATCAAAAGGCATCAGAAACTGGGGGAACCGCTGACAGGAAGAGGTCTGACAGACCCAAAGCCACAACAGAATCAGAACACACATTCTTAAGAGTCAAAAGCTTCCGTGATAGGCGGTCCACAGGGCAACAGCTTCAAGTGCATCTTACTAGTGGTCGTCGTAAACAAGTCTCAGTTTCAACTGTGAAGAGAAGACTTCGAACTGCAGGTTTGACAGGTCCAGTTGCAGCAAGAAAGCCATTGCTAAGACGTCATCAAACACCGCCAATGGGCCACTGAAGACTGGAAGGAGGTGTTATGGACCAATGAATCAAAATTTGAAATCTATGGTTCATCTCACAGGATTTTTGTGTGCTGTAGAGTAGGGGGAAAGATGGTTCCTCAGTGTGTGACATTGACTGTCAAACATGGAGGAGGGGCATGATAGTCTGGGGCTGTTTTGCTGGATCTGGGGTTGGTGACTTTTAGAGAGTGAAAGGCACCCTGCACCAAAATGGCTACCTCAGCATTTTGCAGCACCATGCAGTACCCTCTGGTATGTGCCTTGTAGCAAGATGGTAAGTTTGAACACATGGAGTGTCAGCACAGTCTCCAGACTTAAACCCTATGAGCTTGATTGAGATGAACTGGACTAAAGAGGGAAAGTAAAGCAACCTACAAGTCACACACTTATGGGAGCTTCTGCAACAGAGTTGGGAAGAACTGTCTGAAGAACATTTGATTTCAATCATAGAAAGAGTGTGTTCAGCTGTTATATCTGCCGAACGTGGCTACTTTGATGAGTCAAAAGTTTAGAATACATTTTGGTAAAGAAATCGATTCCATGATTTATTTTTTAACTTCAATTGTTTATTTGTTCTCGGCTTTCATTTCAGAGGACACTGAGATGTTAAACTGCATAAATCTCAATTAAAAAATTTGAAAAATTGGGGTGTTATAAAACTGCTGACGAGTAGTATATTTTGCCTTTTGCATTGTTTAGGTGTAGGCTTCAAATAGCAGGGATTTTCCCTACCATTAAAATCCCGAGGAGCAGCACTTCAGTATTTTTGCACAAGCTGAAGCAGCAGAAACGCTGCTGAGAAATCAAAATACCACACTCTACAGTGTGTGGGTTTTTGAATTACTGTATAGATACTATGATAATATATTCAATTCAATTTTAATTGTATAGCACCAATCATAACCAATGATTATATCGAGGTGCTTCACAATTCAAGGCCGATATACAGTAGTCCAAAGTATACACACAAACAACAAAAAACCCCAAACCTCATCACCGCTCCTAAGGGAGTAGCTTTTATTTTAATATTGGAGGAGGTCCAGATATTCATATTAAACTGACATAATACCTACATTTTTAAGTAGTAAAGATTTTTTAACCCTAACCCCTTAAATGGAAAACAAAATAAGATGCAAAAAATATTTTTTTTCCAAGTTCATTTAATGCTGTGAATGACATGACATTTTGCTCAATCTGTTCTATATTTTCCTAATTTAGTTCCCTTCATATACCTATGCATGGCACAAAAGGCATAAATTAGTAATAATACAAAAGACCAAAATCAATTTATTAACAACAACATAAACAAGAAAGACAGAAAATAAAATGTGATGCTTGAGGTGAATTCTAAAAATGCTCCCAATTTTGCTCACTATAGCTTGAACTGAATATGACTCCTGATGTCCTTTAGCTCGACTATGGTTGGTTATGAACTGTGATGTTACACATCACCAAAATTGAAAACCTCTTATTTTTCCTTTTACCAATACTGAGCAGGTTTATATTTTCACAACTTTTATTTTGTATCAGTATTTAGATAAACCTCAAAAAACCCAATAGATGGATTTTTCACAGCACACATAAATAAATAAATAAATTGGCTGCTCTTTGCCCTCCCTAGATCAGTGCTTCTCAACCTGATCTAGGGAGGGCAAGACAACATTTGTTGGTGTTCACATGCACACATCACTGAATCAACAGCCTTTCCACGACAATTTGGTGTCAGTTTCATGTCTGTAACTTTATTTGCATAGCTATTTTTCTCAACCCCTGTAAGTATAAGCATTCTGGATCACTGTATCCGGAATATTGCCCACATCCGGATCAAACTTTGTGATCTGAAAGAATCTATTATGGTTATCTCATTTTTTTTGATAAATTTTCAAGTGTCATCGGTGGCGTTACAAGGGAGAAATCTTGAATTAGTCCCCATCTCACAATGGCAAAAAACAATTTACAAATCTTCTGCATCCAGACGATGATCCAGATCACTCCCAAAATCTAACTGATTTTGACTGTCCTTGTGCCACTCGTGACATACGCTGAAAATTTCATCCACATCCGTTCATAACTTTTCGAGTTATGTTGTGAACAAACTTAAACAAGTCGACCAAAACATAACCTCCTTGGTGGAGGTAATAAAGCATTCCAAAGCATTAAATGCCACTATATGGGACTTTTAAATGAATAACCACTCATTACAACACTAACTAAATCTTCTGTATATCCACTGCAGCTGTGCCTCTTCTCCTTTCTGCCTCTATTTTCCCCTTTCTGCACATGGAAGACCTTTGGCTTGAGGACATATGAAGGGCCTCTTCAACCCTTACCAAATGAATGACATTACCTCTGAATCAAATGACCTGGCTCCCTCAGCCAATTGCCTTGGTCTAGTTTGCATGAGCTGAGGGACATGTCAGCCCCTGTATGATTAGCCTAGCAAATGCTTTTCCCTCCTCCTCCTGTTGCTCCTGCACATTGGTAGTTATGACAAAAAGCGAGGAGTAGCGTATGGTCATGAGCCTCTCCTTCCCATGACTGCTAAGAGTGCTGTAATCTCAGCTGTGCTACAACGAGGAATGACTGCAATGTGAATGCAGATGCTGGGATGTCCTGTTACAGTCCTATATCATCCTAATGACAGGAAGGGGAAACTTGCGTCTCAAGCCTCCACTTGGGAGGTTCGGGTTTCTGTTTTGGCTCGTGTCACAGGCAGTACGCTGGATGTTATGATGATGGAGAACATTTAAAAAACTGTTAAGCTTAAATGTCCTGCAAAGAGGATCATGAAAGGACTCTAGTGGGAAATGCCAGAGCTGTACAGGACTCAGTGTGCTGTGTGGTGAGAGCAGGGCTGAGGGTGCCTGGTGGAGCCAATGGAAAAGCCTCATCCCCCACTGTGTGTGTGTGTGCGTGCGTGGTGTGTACCAGTTTGTGCTTTTTAGTGGAATGGCAATATGACAAACAGCAGCGCGGTATGGTTTTGATTTTTGTTGCTCACTCCAGCACAGCCAGTGATACTGTGGTCCGAAAGCACACGCAACTGGGACTCAATGCACGCACATGAAAACACTGAAATGTACACTGCAGGTCAAAAGTATGGAAACACCTTTCGAGTGTTTTTTTTTTCTTATTCACTTAGCTTCACTTAGCATCTTCAGTTCACAGGTGAGTTAATTTGCACTCTTTTTGCTTTCTTAATTTGGTTTAGACCATCAGTTATGCAGCGGAAAGGTGCGCACAGATTTAAAAACGTAGTGTATTACAACTACTGCACAAATCCACAAGAAACAGTTGAGTAAAGAGAAAAACAGTCCATAATGACTGTAAGAAATGAAAGTCACTCATTCGGAGAAGTCTCCACACATCAAATATTATGATGAAACTGGCTCTCATGAGGACTGTCACTATAGTGTTTGATGGTTTTGGCAACTGCACTTGTGGACACATTCAAGGTTTGCGATTTTTCAGACTGACTGACCTTTGTTCCTTAAAGTATCGATGGACTGCCTTTTCTCTTTAACTGAGGGTTTCTTGCCATAATATGGATTTGTACAGTAGTTGTACTAATAATTTGTCTCTTTACCCACCCTCCCAGTCATTCCCAAACAATGGGTCAGGAAACACAGGTGGGTCACAGGAGAATTTATTTGGGTCACAAAATAAATTGCCATTCCAAATAAGAAAGAGTTGTGTTTTGGATTCTGAACACTTGTATTGCCGCTCCTTGAATTGCCACCTTATTGTGGTGGAGGGGTTTGCGTGCCTGAGTGATGCTATGAGCTGCATATGTTGGTGAGGGAAATTCGGCCCTGGTAGGATCAGACCAAGAGCAATTCAGAAGACCCTTCTGATGAAGCATTTCCTATGGGCCCACCACCTGCATAAAAGGTCATAAGGGTCCAGTACTGTGTGGTTTGGGTGGCAAATGAAAGTGGAGGCCTGCATGGTCCAATCCCCGGTTGCCAAAACTAGCTCTAACTTGGAGGAAGCCCTGCGGCAGACGCAGGACATGCTGGAGGAACCGTTTCTTGGCTGGCCTGGGACCGCCTGTGGGTCCCCCCACAGGAGCTGGAGAAGGTGGCTGGGGAGAGGGAAGTCTGGGCTTCTCTGCTCAGGCTGCTGCCCCTGCGACCCTGACCAGGATAAACGGAAAATCATGGATGAATATTTGCATTGCTCTGATTGTTGTCTTTTGTCTCTCCTCTGTCCACTAACCCCAACCAGTTGAGGCAGATGGCCGCCTACGCAGAGCCCTGGTTTTGCAGGAGGTTTGTTCATCCGTTAAGGGAAGTTTGTCGTCTCCACGGTCGCCCTAGGCTTACTCTCTGAGGTTCTGTTGGGTTTACTCTCCGTATAATCTTCAGGTTTCAGCCTTGAATTGTGAAACAACTAGATATAATCTTGGAAATACAACTGAATTGAAAAAAAAAACCTGAATTATTATAATGCACTTCACTTTCACTTGATTTATGGCTCATTCTCATGATACATAGATTTGTGATTTGGGTCACAACAGTCACAAGAGTTGTCATTTCTAAAAATTGGGTCACCAAGAAAAAGTTTGGAAACCACAGGTCTAAAACACATTAAGAAGGCAAGAAATAAAAACTGTTCCAAGTGACACTTCATGAATCTGATGAGAGAATGCCATGAGTGTGCAAAGCTGTCATCAAAGCTAAACATGGCTACTCTGGACAATCTAAAATATAAAACATTTTTGTTGAATACATAATTCTGTACATGTTCTTTCAAAGTTTGGATGTTTTCAGTATTAATGTACAATGTCGAAAAATAATAAAAATAAAACCACTGAAGGAGAAGGTGTGCCCAAACCTTTAACCAGTAGTGTATTTGAGACACAAACACACACAGACCTGCAAATGCACACTATACGATATGTTCCTTATTTCCCTTTTCATGAATTAAAAGTGTGTCTCTTTTGGATTGTGCCGCTCTATGTGACACTGAGTTATCTCTGGCCGCCGTACACAGGAATCTTAACATTCCAGCTAGTCACAGTGTGCAAAGTTCAATCGTAATCACAGCCAACTTGTTACTATCTCTTAGGAAACAGTAAAGGCAGGATTCCCAGCCAGGCAGCCATCACAATCAACATTCCTTAGCAAGGTTACAAAACTGGCGATTTCACAGGGCTGAACTCTGATTACCCCGCTATCTTGTGTTGTATAAAAACAACACAATAACTCCTCTCTTGGAATCATATCACTGATGGCCACGAGAATTAGGTTTTCTGTTTCTTTCCACAGGAGAGAATCTTGGCAATATCTCTGAAAAAGAAACAAAAGATTGCACGGAGACAGCCTTCTTTGCTAAGAATAACAGAAAAACTGACAAAATGTCATTTGAAAATCAATTAATGTACACTATAAGTGACAAGTTTGGACACACCTTCTCATTTAGTGTGTCTTTATTTTGTATTATTTTCAACATTGTACATCAATACTGAAGATATTCAAACTGTGAAAGAACGTGTGTGGAATTATGTAGTAAACAAAAAAACAGGTCAAACAACCCAGAACAGATAGTTTGATGGTTTTGGCGACTGCACTTGGGGAAACATTAAAAGTACATTAAGAAGACAAGGAATGGCACAAATCAACTGACCTGTGAATTTAAAATGTTTTTAACCATAACTTGCTTTACGATCTTGTGAATCAGATGAAAGAATGACCTGAGTGTGCAAAACTGTTACAGCTAAACCTAGCTACTTCAAGCCGGCCGCACATAGAGAATCACGACTGATCCCAACTCGACTCTACGAGTCCGGTCGTCTGTTACACACGATTGAACGTACCTCGCACACAGCTGCAGATTGCAACCATGACTCATGTCTGGCAACTGGCGGCATCTATTGACAGTCATGGATACACAAATTGCATCGTGACACTGAGTCCTGGAGATTCAACATGTTGATTTGGCACCATTTCTATCAGGACATCATCAAGACTGAAATATCTGGATCAGGAACCACCGCACATCAAGCAGACGAGGTGAGTCGCATTTCTCTATGTGCAGCCAGCTTTAGACACTCCAATGTCCAAAACAGCTAGCACGCATGGACACTCCATGCCTGAATAAAAATGTCAGTTCTTCTGGGGATTAATAATATTGACCCTGGTTGTTCTTATTTGCTCCACTGTTTGTATATGAAACTAGCACACTTTGAAATACTGTGTGAAAAAGCAGACACTTTTTTGAACAGCAACTGAGAAAAAAAATCCATACATACATTCCACAGATGATCTTTCAGTTTAGATGTCTTCAGCATTAATGTACAATGTTGAAAAACACTGAAGCAGTGTGTCCAAACCTCTGACTGGCAGTGTCAGTAGATACTTTAAAATTGCATTATTTTGTTCAAGTTAAAATAAAAAATCTGAATATCGAGAAAGAATTCAGAGACCACCACAAGGAGCACCACCTCTGTTCTCTGAGTCAACAGAACAGAGTAGCGCTGGCAAAACACGAGGAAGTGACCACATGAAAGAGGACTGTGACAGGAAACAGAGCTAACTTCCTGCCTCACAGGAAACATGGCGGTCGTGAGGCAAGAGAAAAAGGCATGGAATGCAATGCCGCAGCATCGCGCGCCAAGTGGATGCCGCAAATTTAGCCTCCCCCCCACCTCCCCTTCCACTACCACCAGCAGCCGGCGAGTTTATGTTTAGCAACAGTCACTAATCCCTGATGTCACACTATATTTATTAAATGGAAGTCAATTTGACGTGTGACTGCTGAAACGGCATTGCATGACTGGCTATGTCATGACTCAATGAGTGGCTGCAGTATGGGTGTCTGGGTGTTGTGAGTGTGTGTGAGAGCAGGTGAATATGTTTGGCTGTTGAAAAAAAAACAGAGAGAGAGAGAGAGAGAGAGAGGTTGTGTGTGACATGGATCAGTAAGGAACACACTGTGCCGGTTTAAACTCCCTCCTTGGCAGGACTCCTGAAAGGCCACAGTGTTCGCTACACCGCCCTCTCTTTCTCCTCCTCCTTTCCTTCCATCTCCTCTCTCCTTTCTTATGACCTCTCGTCACCTCTTTCCTACTTTTATTTTCATTTCGTCACATTTCTGCTTCGCCATTCTTTTTTCCTATAGACATGCTTTTCCCAAAACAGGGTCAGCGCTCACGAGTTTGGATGACGAAGTCACATTGGGTCACCAATTTATTGATTATTTTGTTTGTTTTCTTGGTTATTTTCTTCATTTTTGGTTCATTATTTTAATTGGATTGGTTCATGTGACTATTTAATTAATTTGGAATTTTTGAATGTTTTTGTTTTATTTTGTTCATTTTCCAATGATTTCACACATCTATGTTTATTTTCTTGATGATTTGGTTCAGTTAAACAAAATATTTTGTTGATTTTTGGTTAATTTTCTTCATCATTCTGATCAGTTTTCATCATTTTGTTGACACATTTGCTCCTCTTATCTTTAAAGTATTATTTTGTTCATTTATAGTTCAATGTGCTCATTTTCCTGTAATTTTTGGTCATTTTTTAACTGGCAATCACAACATCAAATCAAGATGAGCAAAAGTAAGGTCAACTATCAGCCATACACACCTCATCTTTAAACTGGACTGGAAATTTGGAAGAAAGCTTCTTCAGTTCAGAACTGAAGAAACTATTCCTGGATAGGTAGCGAAACGTCTTCAAACCAAATTTCCAGTCCAGTCGACAGAAGGAAAACCACACGCCTTGGATACCATGACCTGGATGACTGAAATCTTAACCCATGAACCAAACAAAAACAGGAAATGACCAGTCGTGTTAATAAACCAGTCTGGGGTTATTCTGACGGATGCAATTAGCCTACCTCTTGTAATTAAGCAAAGGTAAACTTCATTAAAGATGTGTGTAAAAGCACCCTTTGACACTCTTGTTATTCTAATTTCTCAAAACTTACCTATTACTATAGTGCATTTTATTACCTTAGAATTATATATTCTAATAGAGTCCCCTGTGTTTCTTCAGTAGCTCCTGCAGCTCTTCCTTTTTCACTTTTATAGAAGGTGGCATCCAGCATTAAGGTGCATTACTGTCACCTATTACATTTATAGAGTTAATATCCCCTTAATTAAAGCCCAGGATGGACAAAACAAACACTGTCTGTACAGTTGGGCATTTTATGGGGATTGAGTTGCTTTTGGCAGTTTGAGGACCTGTGTGTTTTGGTGCTTCATTTTCAGCCTCTTTCCTTTAATCTCCTTCCCTCATCCATTTTTCTTCTTCTTTCTTGCCCTCCCTTCCCTCCAGTTTTCCTCTCCTTTGCAGACAGTTGCCAACTACCTGCTGAAAACTGGCGACAGTGTACCAGACAGGTGCTGGCACACTGACCCGGGTACTGAAGCTTTCAGAACTGCTCAAATGTCAACCTGCCTGATGAAAAAATCCCCACTAGAGCGCAACACCACCTACATGCAGGGCTGCTTTGAAACAAGTAAAGCCACAAGTGAAACCTTAGCTATAAAGCCAATAGAGCTAAAAGGTACAGTGTGTCTGCAGCAGCGCGCTTCACACTGACTGAAAGCGTGTATCGTGCAGCAAGTATGTACGTACACGCCAACAGTTTCACACACAGAGCTACGGGGCTGATGAGAGTGAAAATGTGGTTCCCCTGCTCTATTTCCACTTAAGTCATAAGGCAAATTTTGCTGTTCTGAACATTTTCTTTTTTACTTTCATAACCCATGTTTCAGCCATAACCATAAATTTGTTCTTGCGTTCTAACTAGCTATTTTCTGTGTCATGTCTGCGGCCTTGAAGAGGACAGTATAGAGCAGGTGAAGTGCCATTTCTAACCGCCAAAGTAAGTAGCCCTAAAGCTGGAGCTTGGTCATGTCTAGAGAATCGTCCTTTGTGCTGAGTCTGGCTGATTTGCAGTGGGTAGTTAAGGCAGAAAATGTGTAAACCTGTTATTAGCCTAACACCAGCTCAGCAGGTCTATCACTGAACAAAAGCGTGGGTCTGACGACACGGTGTCAAGTGAGATGACGAGTGACAAGCAAGGGGAACTACCACTCACTGGATAATCTTTATAAAACATATTTTATAGCGGGGTTTTCCCCTTTGTTTTAAGTGCATTGAATATTCTGTGAACTAGTGGTCGATTACCTGTGATTCCATTCGATTATGAAAGCAGGTTTTAGAACAGTGGAGGCTTGTGGTGGGCTACCTCATAATCAAAGTGGCAAAGTCTGGGCAATAGTTACAGTCAGCTTTTTGTTATCCGATTCTTCAGATTGTTCTTATTGTTTGATGAGACGATGTAAAATCATTCTGTTCCCATGGTGTGTTTTAGTCACATTTAGGTTTAACAGCAGAAGCATGGGTTATATGGATGTAATAGACATGTTTATGTACTTAATAACCACTGTTGGTGTCAGGCAAAAATAATTTCTACAGATGCAGTTTTATTTACAGTAAATAACCAAAAAAAAAAAAGTCACAACCATGCTTTGACTAAGGAAGGGGTTGTATATCTTATATACCATATTTTTCAGAACATAAGGCGCACCGGATTATAAGGTGCATTAAATGAAACAAAACAGAAACACCAAGAAGGACCTCCTCGAAAGGCGTTGATCTGCATGTCACGTGCTACCGCTGTTGCTTTGAGTCGAATAGAGACAGTAGAGACGCTTCTACCTGTGGTTCTCTGTTCAATAACCCACTGTTCAATTTTGTCCTCCAACTGTGGCCATCTCGCTTCGTTCCCTCGGAAACTCAGTTTGGTCTTCTTTACCTGGCGCAGGGCGTCTTCTTGCTTACTCCGCTTCCGTACCATTAATTTGTTAATGTTGAATTTTCTCACAGCTGCTCCGTTTCCGATTTGTACTGCCTGACTGATGACGCTGAGATTTGAAATCTGCTTCGTAAGCAAGTTTCTCAACAGGAGCCATTTTTGCTGTACTGGTACGTACCGGTATTACTCCGCGAGGCTCCTGACTACGGTGGCCGTGATGCTCAATCCATCAAGCAGTGCGGCTTGGTTCTAGGTCAGTAAGCAGAATTAATCCATACATTAAGGTGCACTGTTGATTTTTGAGAAAATTAAAGGATTTTAAGTGCCCCTTATGGTCCAAAAAATACAGTAGGTTTTCTACTGTACAGTAGGTTTTATTAATTTTATGAAATAAAATTAATAAAAAAAAGCATTTCTGCTGTAATCAAAGCTAAAGAAAGTCCAATAAAATGTTTTTGGACAGAGTAATTTCATTAGAATGAAATACTTACTGACAGCACTAAATAATGTAAGGTTAGATGCTAAGGTAACATTAGATAAGCTGACTTATCTAGAGGCAAATTAGACTCACTTTATGTGAGCTCGAAACAGGATGTGACCATATTTGGGCAAAATGGCATTGGAGCGACAGGAGTGCAGTGTGTCAGCGGTCTTATGGGAATGCTAATGCTAAATGCTAACTTACTGGCTCAGTATAAATTCATTAAACATTGCTTAACAAAGTCATATGAAGGTGCTGTTGGTGTAAGCGCTTAAGGCCAGCATACACTGTGCAATTTCAGACCCAATTGTCAGCCGTGTGCTCCCCTGGCATTCGCAAGCGATTGCGACCACAGATTGTGCTCTGGTGTTTTATGACTGGCCCCAGCGGACGGAGCTTCAAATCATTCATCAGATGGGTTTCAAACATTTGATTTCCAGACAATCACCGTGCATTTTCTCTGCTTTTTGCCAATTTGCACCTGCGCAGCCACAGCGTAGCGGCAGGAAACAGCGAGGAGAAAGCAATAGACATCACGCAAATATCACATACGGTAGCCAATAAGTTAGACTTGGCTACAGGTTTAAACATTTCCGTGCAAACGGACAGGCATACACATGAGCATTAATATTAGAGCCCTGTGTCTGTGCGTGCCTGCCAGTGTCTGTGTGTGTGTGTGTGGTGGAGACAGAGAGAGAGACAGAGAGAGCAATAGAGAGAGAACGAGAGAGAGACAGAGACAGAGTACAGTGAACGGAGCATGGATGATCCGGGTGGGAGGGAGAAAAGAGACCACAAAAAGACTGGAAGCCATAGAGGTGGGAAAAAAAAAAACAGTATTTCTGCCCAGCAATAACAGGTCCAATCAATCGTACAGTGGACTATGATAACACAATCGCATGCAGGCATCACACCATAGATGCTACATTTGTGTTTGCTGCCAGAACGGTTGCAGTGTACCAGTACTATATCTTCACAGTCACATTTCTAAAAATCACACAGTATACGCCAGCCTTTACCCACAACTACAGTCAAACTGTCAGAAAAAGTATCTTCTATTAAATGAATAGTACCTGTGAAAAAGGTTCAACTTGGTCCAAATCTGCTGACAAATGGAACTCCCATTAACCAGTCAATCGAATCCAAGCGCTGCAACGACTTGTCAGCCTACTGGATCTCTACATCACTTATTATAGGGTAAAAAGTAAAAACTATTTAATTAGTAACTCTGTAGGAGTCAGAATGAACAGCAGTCAAATGACCAGTGCCCCAGCAGCTACCAGCAGTATTACAATGTTAAGTTAGTGCATTTGCTGCACTGCACAGCCCCAGTCCTTCTCCACTGCTGTACACGTAAGCTGGGTGGACTACATAAAGCTCCAGCCACACATCGTAGTAAGACAGATCAATAACTAGAGCAAATGCATAAATGTCTTGCAAACTGAATGTCTTGTAGCCGAAATATTATTGTACATTTATTACCAAATATATTTGTGTAATACTCTATAATTTACACCTTCCCTATAATGTCACATTTTATTCACATTTGGTGCGTTTCCCACTACAAGGCAAATGACTCCATTGCAGTTGCACAGAAGTACATAAATTAACTTGATGCAGTATTTTATAGAGACCTAGACATGTTCGTATATTTAGTGCTGCCCTACAAGGTGCACAGGGTCACTGAACGTACGGTATCTATTGTAGTAGCTTAAAGTGGTAAGTGTCCAAATAAAAAGGCCACACCTTCAGCTCCAAAATGAAACCAATGTACATGTATTTCCAAAGTACTGTATAATATCACTGGAGGTGACTGCATAGCCTTGCCTCCCACAGACTTACACTGAAAATATTAAGTCAGTAATTACTTCCAGGAAACATTTTGATCTCATTCGTTTTATTTTGAACCTCTAATTATGCAATCTAGGATTATTTCCTACTCATAAGACCTCAGGATGAATAGAGGGGCCATGTCAGTCTTTGATTGGCAGGTGTGTATGACAGCTGCTGAGTCGGTCTACTGTAACTTCTACTCATTTGATTAACCCCGTTTTTATTTTGACTCAACATACTCCCACAGCACTACTGCTTTTGTCCAAATATGGTCACCTCTAGCTCCTAAAAGTCATTATGGCAATTGCCAAAGCATATCATGGTTCCTCTGTTGACTAATTACACACAGTCTATGGTTTAATTAAATGAATAGACAATGTGTATGTTTGCATAAGAGCCGGGCATATTGATCTTTACACTTTCTAAGCTACACACAAGCAATCTGCCGCTCTTTCACACACAAACAAAAGCAAAAAACAGAGCAAAACACATTCACATTACCACATTCACAGTCTAAACAGGCCATGATGACTTCATATGTTTGCAGTTTGATAGGCTATCCTGAGCTCAATATTGAACTGACCACTGATAATCACCACCCTATTTACTAAAGTCAATACAACAATGATCATAAAAGGCTGTGGAAATAAAAAAAGCAGTGCACAGGAAATGTAAAGTCTTGGGCCTTTTTATTATTTACACCCTTAGTTTCATTAAAACAGTGCAGAAAAAAATAGAAATGATTGTTGTCATTAACGTTGCGTAGCAGCGAGGAACACAGCACATCGCCTCAGGTCTGGCTGGTCGGGAAAGCATGAATGCGTTACTGTTAACAAGGTTATAAAAAGAAATCTGTTTTGCCACAATTTCTGTTTTTAAATAAATCTGAGATTAAAAGTAGAAAGTGACCTTAGGATATAGCCTGAGCCAGAAATAGATCTCTGCCTTTTCCCTTCTGCCCTCCCTCATCGTAGTCTATTCGTTCCTTGTCCTTTTTGCTTGCTCCGCTGGGACATCATGCATTCAAACAACTGGCCACAGCTGACTGCACTCTCTTGTTGAGGCAAAAAGGGTCCTTTTCTCATTCACTGACGTCAACTTCCAATAATTCACTTTGGCCAAAAAGAAGGAAGAGAGCAAGCCTAAATACAGAGCGTTCCGTGTGGATCTCCTTAAAAAATTAACTTTGGATTTCTAGAAACCAAAGTACCAGTCTATAATTTCCAGGGAAGTACCTCCTGAAAACAGACAATGCCAGATGTGGAATTCTATGATTGTCCTAAAGTGCAGATGGAAAGGCAAGTCAAACCTGTCTGCAAATTTATTTATTGACTGCCTCTTGGCATGATCTCTTTTTCACAATCCTCTGCAAGGAATCTGAGGGCAGCTGAGTACCCTCCCCAAAACATGCACACAGAGCTGAACTTGGATGATCAAGGACGGTGAATAGTTAAGCAGGAGATTGATCGGCCTTGCAGAGGCTGCATACAAATGACAAGTAGTCAGCATGGTTTTGTGCACTTGGTGAGAAGCAAGTATTCCCACTGACACTCCAGGATCTTTCATCACTGTATGATAGTGCGAGACGAGTGGCAGAGTGAGCTATTAGAGAACTTCCTGCTGCATTGTATCCGCACAGGAAGAGCTGGCCAGTCCTGATACTGATCCCACCGATGTCTCTGGTTTCTATGCCAAACACAGCAGACTGAGACCCTGGTAGGTACGATGTAGGGGACTAACTGGAGAAAATAGTGGGTTCAAGAGCCACTACTTCCTAATCAAAACTGTGTGGTCTGACGGGGCAAAACAAGAGGAAAAAGGAAAGAGGGGGCCCTTGTCCAGGTATGCTTTCCTAGCAGTATTACAATGGTGGCTATGGCTTTTACTGCACATCTTAAAAACAGACCCCATTTATAATTTGCCATCATTATAGATCCAAACAAACAGAACCTTGTGAAAGAATGATAAATCATCTGCTATTTCCTGCGGTTTGGCCAGGTTTGACATTTGCAAAGTAAACTTGGCTGAATAAGCGAGTAAGTGACTGTACAATTAAAAGTGCAAAATCAACAAGTGAAGCAGTGAAAAAGGTTGTGAGTGGGAAAAAAAGGATGTCCAAAAAGTTGGCTGTGATTCTGTCTTGTTGTTGGCATTTTGCCAGGGTTTTCTGGGCAGTTTTTCCTCACTTAAACTGTACGTCTAAAGACCAGGTGCAGTATTTCTTATAGAGTTTAAAACCATTTGAGGTGACTGTTGAATTTTTATACTGGAATATGTAAATAAAATTTGCTTGACTTGACGACCATTTAGAAAACGATGATGGCAGCCATCTCTCTGACATCAACATCCAAAACCCAGTGTTACATTGTTAGTACTAGAAATAATAATAATAATGATAATAATAATAATAATATTTCTTTGCACATTTGAAAGTTTTTATTACTTTGATTTACTTCAATTGTCATTAACTTTACCCATTACAAAATGAGTGAAATTGGATAACACTTAGTGTATGACTATGAGCATATGGAATGAAATAAGCACATTTTTATTGTATTATATTTAGCCAAAGACTACACAGCTATTTTGGATGGAAACTAAAAACTCTAAAAACCCACAGACATGAGCCAAAAATAACATTAAAATAAAATTCCACAGAGGCAACTCTATAAATATAAGCTATGACGCCTAAAATTCTGGATGATGAAGACAAACAAAATTAATGAATGTAACTAGACCCGTCACGATATTCAATTAATCGACTTATCGAATGATCAAGGAAACATGATAATTTTTCTAACCACAATATATCGTCTCAATGAAGATGTGCTTATTTACGTGTGTATGATCTACACTGAGAGCATGTTATTGGTTGGATGTTATTGCTCCCTCTTCTCTTCTCTTGGCTCATGTGTCTATGATTGACAGGTAGGAGTCAACAGACATAAAAAAAGCAGGTCACAGGCACTTTAAGTTGAAAGGCTCTCTTTGTTCAGTCGACTTAAAGCTGAAATACACAAGTATGATGAGTTTTGCTTTAAAACTAGCTCAGGTTTTTCAAAAGTGACGGTATTTTTAAAATACTGTGTCTAAAGAAAGTCCAATAATTTCTAGGGAAATGTATTGAGTAACAAAAAAAGGTATTGTGACCGGCACTATTTTTACAACACGAATATCATGTTGTCAGCAGTTAACCCTCTTCCACAGAGCGTGTCGGCATGTTGACATTAATTTTAGCGCAGCGCCATCTGGTGGATGCATGACGAAATTGCAGGTAGTAGTGTGACTTGTGGTA
>JAQQAE010005028.1:0-18070 GCA_029823295.1 Pseudamia nigra | reverse complement strand
AGCAAACACTAGACCTCGGCATCGAAGCAACTCGTGAAGCCGCGACCATTGTTTTGACATGAGTGTAGTGAAGGACGTGGTGATTTTTCGTCATTGTCACGTATGGTCGCCGTGCTCGTACGCGTGCGTGACTAACCGTGCAGTGCTCTGGCCCACCCGTTTTATCCAGGCCGAAACCCAGTACCAGAGCATGGCTCGCTTGCACTCACATTACTAAAATGAAACGCGCCCAGGCACGGAACGAACTGCCAATGTGAGTACACCCTGAGTGACAACAGCTGGAGAGAGGACAACAGCTTCAAGCACAGCTTAAGTGTTTGTAGTAAGCAAGTCACAGTTTCAGCTATGAAGAGAACACTTCAAGCTGCAGGTTTGACACATCGAGTTGCAGCAAGAAAGCCATTGGTAAGACATCAGAAGTCGGAATAAGAAAAGGCGGCTTGCCTGGACCATGAAACACCACCAATGGACTACTGAACACTGGAAGAAGGTGTTATGGACTGATGAATTAAAATTTTAAATCTTCGATTCATCGTGCAGGATTTTTGTTCGCCGGAAAGTCGGCAAAGGGATAGTTCCTCATGACATTAACTGTAGGCATGGGGGAGGAAGTGTGATTACCTAGGACTGTTCTGCTGGAGCCAGGTTTTGTGACTCGGACAGGGAAAGAGGCAAAACGGCTACAACAGCATTCTGCAACACCATGCAGTTGGTCAGAGGTTCATCCTACACCAAGGTGATGACACACAACATAAGTCAAAGCTGTGCCAGAACAACATTAAGAAAAAGCAGCAAGATAGTAAGCTTGAAAACACGGAGTGGCCACATAGTCTCCAGACTAAAACCCTATAGAGCTTGTTTGGGATGAACTGGACATAAGCTTGAAAGAAAACCAACCTATAAATGCCACACATTTACAGGAGATTCTGCAACAGAGCTGGAAGAAGAATACTTAATTTCAATTGTAGAAAGAATGCCATAAGTGTGTTCAGCTCTTATATCTGCCAAAGATGGCTATTTTGATGAGTCAAAAGTTTAGAATATATTTTTGCTAAGAAAATAATAATGAAACTTCAATGTTTTCTTATTATTTGTTGTACACATTAAGCTGCAGAAATTTCAATTAAAAAAATGGAAAAACTGTGGTATTCTCAAACATTGTAGTGTATTAGTGAAATATGATGAGATTTAATAAGACAGACCTACCTGAGATGAATATACTGTATTTCATAAATAGATAGAAATCAGATGTATGTTTCTGTCACTGATCACCTTACTGCAAAACTGCACTCCACATAATTGTCATTCATATTAAAGACAGCACCACAACACACATTACTGTTCGCTGCCAGTTGGAAGAAATCTAAAGAGCAGCTGTGAAAATGTTTATCTTCGGGGAAATGGACGGGAAGTACAAGCGTCTTCAGCTGGTTGAGAAGCATTCACTTGAAATAGTGTTTGTTCTGGGCACAGACACAAAACACCAATGTAAGTAATGGGCTCGGCAAGCAAATAACCAAACAGGCTAATATTGACAGTAGTTTTATGTTTGTTTATATGAGCCATATGTGCCTGCTGTTTGTGCCAGCCAAGACAGATTTATTTCACATTTATGCGCACATTGAGTTAATTCTAACCAAAGCTGTAGTTTTTATTTTAAAACCAGTGTTCATTATGCCATTGTGCTTTGCATGATGAAACCTGCCATATTCCTTTCTGCATTTGTTATATATTTCTTTTTGTTACAAATATAGTCCGTCCAATAAACGGCACAGGGAGCTACTTTGTTCAGCCATTTGTTTGCTTTAAGAATAATATTCTTTATGCCTCTTCCTCTGTACAAGTTCCTCTATGTCAACCAGAAACAACAATTTGAAGATCAGTCTAGTTCTATTTGAGAATGAATATGTAACAAAAATGGGATCACAACAGCTACAACAATGGGCCTAATTTGAATGATTCTTTTTGGAAGGAGTAGGACTTAATATTTTTCAAAACATTTTCCAAGATGAAGAGTCTATTTTGAATTATTATTCACACATCTTCTACATTGATCTTGATTCTCTAGAGTGAACCTATCCGAAAGATCTTGCAAACACACTATTGTAATTGTATGCTCTAAGTCCTATGGTCTAGTCTTGTTTAGGGCTTGGACAACGAGGACTGTTATACATGGTCCGCAACCTGTAGGGGGAAATGGATAGCTGTAACAGTGGAGGTGGTCAGAAAACTGCTCGGTGCAAGAACATACAACAGACAGACGTGTTGGTGAGGAGGAAGATATTGTATTTGTTGTAGAATTTTACTTTGGTGCCAGTGTGGGTGGGTAAGGGTGGGAGTGATGTGTTGCCATGATGTGGCGTTAGTAAGAACCTTGGCTGCAGAGATTTCTTGCAAACGCCAGATGGGGCCCCATTACTGTAGTCCAGGAAAGAAAAAATTAATGCATGGATGAGTGTTTCAAGTGAGTGCTAGAGTCAAGAGATGTTACACAGATGGACTTGATCTTGATTTTCAGTATGAATACAGACCATAAAAGCGTGGCTTCACAATTCTTCTGACATTATGGATTTCAAGTGACATGTGTCAGAAAAGTCATCACACAGATAACTGGCGTGCAGCAGCCAAGTGTTCCCAGTCAATATTTTTGATAATTTGATGCAAATTTGGAGACAGATTTTGAAGTTTGAACTCATGATGGTGCCTGGTTGCCGAGTTAAGGGGGGGCAGGTAGCTGATGCATGTACTGAGAGAGAACTATCTCCAAACTTCTGCAGCAGTAACTTAGAAGTGATAAACTCACATGTGCTACTGTTAAATTTGAGGAATATGGAAACCAACTCGCTGATATCACAAAAGCAGTTGGAGAGAGATTTAACACAAGCCGTCCAAAGAATTTAGGGTGGTGATATAGAGTCAAGTATTATCTGCATAAGAATGGAAATCGAGGCTGTGCTTCTGGATCAACAGTCTATGAACTGTATCAAAAAAGCTTTTTTTAATTAAATTCCTTGCATAGTTTGTTCATAGTCTGTAATGAACTAATACTCCATGCATTGTGGTTTTGTGTTGACTGCTATTCATCATATGTCCAGTCTTTTTCCTCTTGTCTTTGTAAATACAGGTGTACATCTAGCCATTAAACCTGCATTTCTTATACATTCAGTGAACCCAGCTGGTCAATTTCTGGATGTTTTTTTCCACATTGTAGGACAGTATCACTCTTTCCTCATATTTCCCTCCAGTCTGTCTCCCTCCTTCACTCTGTATGTGTGGGCTTTGGTGTACATCCATCAGTGTGAGTCTTATGCTTGTGTATGTGTATGCAGTCTGCATTTCCAAGCAGAGAATGCCAGACGTTGAGGCATGGCCCTGGGCTCATTCTCATGCAGGCCCATGGTGTAAGGCTGAGGCTGGGAGATAATTGCTGCTCTGAGGAGTGGAAGGCCTGGGAGCTTTCTTCATCTACTGGTGCCAGCCACCAAGCTGTCCATCATATGGGCCCAACAACCAACATCCTCTGAGGAGAAACAAAGGCTATTAGCAGTATATGTGCACAGCTGATGCACAAGCGTACAGAATGAACTTAAACAGAACTCACTTGCATAGTGACTGAGACACAGACACCCACATCATCAACACTATCCACATGTTTTTCCTCACTTCCCAACCCATTATCATCCTGCCTCCCCTTCTGCTCTTCCTGTGCTTTCTAATCTTACTTCACACCTGCTGTCTCTGACATACATGTTTCCCCTGAGAGAAGAGAGTGAAGCTTGAGTGAAGGGCTAAGGCTTAGTGTGGGAGGTGGAGAGGGAGAGACAGATTGAGCCTGTTTTATACCAGACCTCCCCGTGGCTCTGGATGGCGCTTCAAAGATGGGGTGTATCCACCCACAGGGCAACATTTCTGCAGGATAAAACGGAAAAAGAAGTGTCATAATCAAAATGGATGAAGTTGTTACAACCTCTTAATGTTGTAAAAGTTTGGATAGATTTCTAGAAGAATTAGACAATTCATTGTCATGATATTCATTTTGTTATATTAAAGGTTGTTTCAAACATTTGATTTTGTGTTGAAAGGGCTGGAAAACATAACAGACTCAAAAAATCTTCATCATTTCAGATATAAATAACAAAAGACAAAAAAACTGTCTTCAGCTCCAGGCCAAATTGTTGTTGTAAATGTTGATATCAGGTGTGAACTTTGACTCATGATTTGCTAGCCAACTCTCTGAATGCACAGTGATCCTCAGTGAATACCAGTTTCCAATATTACAGCACATGGTTGCATTTCATGAGTTAATACAACAAATTAATATTCTATCAAACCATTCCTGAGATACTCCAGTTAAAATGTATCAGGGAATGTCATAGATATAGAAATGTGCATCTAAAAACAAGCAATAAAGCAAAATGCTTCTGTTAATGTCACAAAGTTATCATCACTTCAAGTATTTATATTAATTCACAGTTTCATCACAGTCTGCATTATTTGTCTGTCTTCCTGCTGGCTTTACACGACATTTGTCACTATAAATATTTGCTTGATTTGTGTTTATCTGCAGAAAAGTTGTGAATCACCTGTTGTCAAATCCTATAGTTAGACCAGGGGTGTCACATTTTGTTGATGTTACGTACACTGACAAAACTTCCAACGCAACACTCCCAGGTTTAAGATACTTTGAGCCAAATGGTGAATTTCAGTTATGACACAAATAAAACACCTTGAAAGCTCATAAGGTTTGTCTTTGTTTTGCTGTGTGGGTTCATTGTTCCACTTGACTGCACATCCTTAGAATACTGACATGCTAATGAAATTGAGTAGATCCAATTTACCAATCCTTCTAAAATTTGGTCAATAAATATTCATACCACTGATAATTTTTAGTATAATTTGCATTGTTTCGGTGCAATGTTTGTCCATGAAACAACTAAGTCAAATTCAGTGAGAACAAGGCGCTGCTATGCTGACTGGTAGAATGACAAAGACGTGTTGCCAGGGCCTTGGGTGTCCACGTGTCGACCATTTCACGTCTACGGAGGTGGATTGATGACACAGGATGCACTAAGAACCGACCACGTGGCCTCAGGCCACATGTCACCACCCCTTGGCAGGACCGGCATATTCATCACAATGAATTTGCAGTTCTGACTAATTTGTTTTCCATCTGTAACACTATTACACTGTATTCAAATTAAAATTTCATATCTGATATGTGTTATTAATATACATCACTTCAATTGGGTTTAACGTGCATAAACCTGAATGTTGCATTGGAAGTTTTGTTCAGTGTACACAACTGGAGGATTTACAAAATTAACCTGTAATATACCAGCCCATTGTCATCAGATCATGTACAGTACAAGTACCACGAGTACTTGACTTTGTGCATATGTTTGATTTTTCACATGCAGTTAATGCTACAGAATATTTTGACCAGGCACTGTTCAAAAGGTGCACAAGCTTAGGCAAAGATGGATGAGGGGGTGATAGCAGCACAGCAAAACATACAGTACAACTTCCATCCAAGAGACCAGCGTTTAATGCAGGCATCATGTGTATCCACTTACATGTTCTATGCATTCTCCTTCAGCCCTTTTCCCTAATTAAGTAGTTTTATGTGTAAACTTGTATTAACTGCTCACAAAAGCATGTCATGTTGACTGTATATGAAAAATGAAAATTGATGTCTATAGTGCATGGTGTGCCACCCTTGGTATTTGTATGAAAACAGGTAAGAGTGGATACAAAACGCACAAACATGCCACTGCTGTTTTGGAAGCAACACTGAGATTTCCATCCTGTTATACACTATATTAATTCATATATCTTGACAGTGTTGTGTCACTCCTCTAATTCTACTGTATTTTGTCATATGCTACAGTACCTAAAGCCACATTGGGACGGCATTATCCAACTTTGCTTCGGGTGTTGTAAACAGGAGATAAAGTCAGTATAATGAGGGATATTTTTAACAGCAATATAGAGGGATCTCTGTTTAAAAAGGGCTGGAAATAGTGTATTCAGATAACATGCAGAGCTAAAAGTAGACATGTGCAAGGTGTCAAAAGCCTCTTGCAGGGTCCTCATTCTCCTGGATGATTGGTATGACTTTGACACTTGTGTGTATTTCAGGTCCCTCCACAGGGTGTGGAGCTCTAATGAGGAGGAAATTTGTGCTTGCTAAGCATGGCCAGATTTATGAGCCAGCAAGTCTCTCCAGCTCTGCACTGACAGTGGATATAAATATAAGGCTCCTCACGGGGACTGTATCACATGGGGAATTAGAGCCCTCTGGAGATGGTGTGTGTGTGTGTGTGTGTGGGTATAAAACTCTAACACAAATGACACCTGAATGCATCATTCATGTGTGTCAGTTTCACTGTTCACTTGTACTGTGTGAACTAAATCAGACATTAGAAATTCTCTTTAACTTTAGTGAAGTATTCACACCTATTACTATCCAGTATGTGTGATTATTAAGGTATGTGTGCAGAGTTGATAATATAATGTCTAACTGAGGTACACTGTACTGTACAACACCAAGCGCTGAAAACATTTTCCCTGTTTCCACTGAATGAGCTTATTCTTTCCTGGAATGTCATTTTGCATAAAATGGTGTTATTCTCCCTGGGATTTCACTCTTAAACCATGTTTTCTTTGTAAATTTAGTCTGTAATTTTAGGTGAAATGGCACAGAGCCGTGTTTCCTTTGCAAATTACTCTATGCCATGAAAATGTCAGTGGTTTTACTTGATTAAGTGTAAGGCTTTGCTTTATGGCTGTTTGTTGTTCCATGATACTGTTAACTCAACTATTCCATCTTTGAAAAATGTTGTTCTCCTTCTGCCATGAATTCATTTTGTTTGGATTTAAATCAGCCCTGCGTCAGCCATATGATTCAACTGAGGCCTTGTATGTACTGTATATTAAATTATGAGTACACACTGTATATTAGCATGAGGTGGTTTGTGAAATTTATAAATGAATTTAATGACATTCATTTGGCTTTTAATTTACATTCTTAAAATATATATTTTAAATGTATAGAGTTTCTGTGAGGAAACATCTCTTACCTACTGTTAGTCAGAAACATTGCATCCGGATATAACTGTGCCAAATAATTTTGCTCGTAATTGTACCTTATTTTGTTCATGTCTTACATGTTTAGTGACCTCTTGACCCTTATCCTGTCTAGTCACAGAACAACGTGCAACTTTGTTCATGTCCATTAAACTGCAGAGAAGCACTTGAGTGAATGTGGAAATTTTTGCCTATTGTCACTTTTACAACCCCCTGCCTGACCAAAGCTTTTGCTGTAATTTCCCATTTTTCCTATAAATTCGCTGACACTGCCTATTTTATCTGCAAGGGTTTTCTTCTTTTTCTCCTTCTTATTATTATAGTTTTGTCCAAAACAATCACATTTTTGACAAAGTAAATGTGTATGAACAGTCATGAAAATTTGCATACTCCCCTAAAGGAATGCAAATTTTTTATATTCTGTGGGTGTGGCACAAGTCCAAAAACAACTAACGTACTAGTGCCCCTAGAAGCCCCACCGGCCACTTTTATGGTTCGGCATGAAATTTGGTACACATATGTATCACACTGAAATTTACAAAAAAAGTGTCTTGTACTGATGTTACCAGACCAATAGGAAGGAGGCTATGTTGGATTTTGTGGCCATTTTGGATGATTTACTCACCTCATATTTGATCAAACTCCTCCTAGAGGTTTGGTTCCATGGACATCAAATGTAGTCCAGCCACAGTTAACATGATGATGATTAAAGATGATAAAAAGTTTTACAGTAAGTCACACTATATGTTCAGGGTGGGGCACCAAAATTTTCCATGAAACAGGAAGTTGCCATTTTTCATCCAACCTGCACCAAACTCCTCATACCAAATGTAAGTCCTTCCTTGAACACAACGACATGATCATATTGAGTCTGTATCATAACGCCACCTACTGACAACTGGAAGTGTAACTTTTTACATTTTAATTAACTCCTAGAGGTTTTATTTTCTGGATTTCAAATTTGGAATATGCAAAGTAAAAAAGGTGATGATGAAAAGTTATAAAAGGTTTGATGAAATGTCACATGATACATTCAGCGCAGGCCCACAAAGTTTGTCTCAGCATGAAGCATGAAATTGTTATAACTCAGCAGTTATTCATCCAACCGGCACCAAATTTCATATACATGATGCGAGCCAGCCCTGAAGAAACCCAATGAAAATGTATTACTGTGGTAAAGGAAAGTCTGACATTCATTGTTTTTAGATGCTGTTCATTAAAACTTAATGGCAGCCTTCTGAAATTTCATCAGATACATCGTCAGACCTTGATAAAGCTCCATTGTGAAGCTCTTAGTATTTGGTGAAACACTGTTGCCACGGCGATGCATTAGTCACCATGGAATAAGAATGTTTAAGGGGTCTTAAGCTTTGAAACCTCTAGCTTTGGTACATCTGTCTGTCTGTCTGTCCATCCATCCATCCATGTGTCAGGGGATGAGACTTTTATAATATAAAATAGTTTTTGTGTTAAAAAATGCCAAAATGGTTCAAAAGCACCCTCTACATATTTCCAAAAATTCAGCAGAATTCAGCATTAACCTAGGTTTTCCAAATTTGATAGACTTATGTAACACATTGGAAACACAAAAAAGCCTCTTGGAGCCATAACATAAAACAAACAGGAAGTCTGCCATTTTGGAAAAACTGCTGAAATTTTTGTCGCATTTTCGTCATTTCCATTCATTATATTTCAATGAACTTGTCCTACAGGCATTGCTTGAATGATTTCAGACTTTGTCAAACTAACCTTCATATACTGTATTGAAGATTCAAAGTAATAGAAAGATTGTGGTTATGTTACACTATATGGTCAGGGTGGATCTTTCACCTTAACACACAAAATTGTTATAATTTCAACTATTCTATGTCCAGTCTGCACAAAACTTCACATTAGTGATGCCATCCATGCCATCAATATATCGATATTCATATGCTACTCACTTGGTAACAGTTACATTAATTAAGTACTGATACTAATTAATAAATGTGATATGTATCACTTTTGAATGTTTTGGAGTAACTTAGTGTAACAGTGTTTTTATACAAAACACCCCCCACACCACCCAGGATATTGAACTGGTCCATACATGTCCCATGACAGGAAAAGCTGTAGACGCCGGATAGCTTCCTTTGTTTGTAGCCTCCTACGTACGTAGCACCTGCTTGGAAGCGAGCGCATCATATCTTGCTGTTAGTGAGTGGAGAAAATGTAGCAACAGGTGATAGAAAGAGGAACGTGGTATGGCCTTATTTTTCACTAGTTGAAAAACTATGGCAAGGGGTCATTTGTGTGAGAAGAAAGTTCTGCAGAGCAGCAACGCAAGTAATCTCCTGAAGACCGCGCATCCTGAGACTTGTGCCCAAGAAAGTGTCTGTCTGTCCCTAAATACAGAAACATAATGATCACAGTGTCATTTTAAGACAGTTAGTCATGGTGAATAGACTGTTTTAACCTTTTGTCAGAGAGAATTCAAAAAGTATCTTGTTTTTCGTACCTTGAAAAGAAATGACTAAATATTTCTGTCTCTGTAAAAATTATTTCTGTCTGAGTAAAAAGATTATATTGCGTTTATTTTATTTAAATTTTTAAAAATATAATAGAATTGTGATAACTCACAGTAATGAATGGTCATTTTTGCAACATTATTTTCAATTGAAAAAAAAAAAATCACCAAGAAGAAATGATCAGTATCGGTGTTAGTATCGATTAAATTTCTCAAAAAAGCAATGAGTATCCTATTGAATCTTAAAAATGTGGTATCGCCCATCACTACTCCACATATACAGTATAATCAAAATTTGCCATTAAATAAAGCAGCATGACAATGTTAAATGTGAATTACAGAGTCATCTACTAGAAACAGAGGATACTGGATCTCATTTTTGCCCTTTTCATCCCCTGTATTTAAATGAACTACTACTTACTTATTATTTTGCCTGAATGACTTCATATTTGTTCAGCACAGACTTCACGTGTTCAAGATTGAAATACATGTCAGTAATGACAGTGTTGTCACGGTAACATGGCAAATGGCGACCTTTTGCCATAAAACGGAAAGTGCATATAACCCTGTTGTGGATCTGCATCTGTTTTCACACGTTTCACAAGAAATCTGACCTAAACACACCTACATGTTAATTTTGATGCTGTTGCCATGGTAACATGGGGACCTTTAGCCTCAAAACAAGCAGTGGATTTAACCCTGAGGTACTTTGTACAATCAGGACCCAAACTGAAACATTTTGTTAGAACCATGACTGAACACATGTATGTGTCAATAATGATGGTGTCGCCATGGTAACACAGTGACCTTTCATGACAAAACAGGAAGTGTGTATATCTCAAAGGTACTTTGGCCTGTCTCATCAAAACTTTACATGATAGACTGCACACATATATCTTAACAATGAGCCCACTGCTGGTTCAGATAATCACTGAAAAAGGGAATACAGTAGACAGTGTTGGGTCTGAATTCAGATGGTTTCTGTTATGTTTCTTAACTTTCAACATGATGCTCTACACACTCTACCTAAATGTAGTAATTTCCTTTGAAATTATAGAGATGTGTTTGATTTCAGGGAAAAGAAACAAACTGTTTCAAGCAGACTATTCGGGTCTCTTGTCCAGTTCACTATTCAACCGCAGATGGGAACATTCTTCAAGTAGTAGGATTAATAAATACTTGGACATTTACTATTGAGACATGCTCTTACGTACATACTAGAAATAAAAGTCTTGTTTTGAACAGTGATTTCATTTGTGTCAGATTGCTTTGTAGCATCTTCCTGAAGGTAAAACATTAAATTCAGCATGAAGAATTTGGGTTGGTCTTGGAGTCTGTGTAATGATCGTTTTCTCATAGATTGAGTTAAGTGACTTCAGGTCTTTTGTCCCATTCACCATTAAAACCAATCTCTTGGATTTTCACTGAACTGTGAACCAGGCTGCCATCCCATATCATACAATGCTTTCTAACACTGCATGATAAAAAGTATCCAGAATTTCTGCCCTCGCACCAAACAGTGCAGCCTTTGAGCCAGTTTCACACGTATGTGATCTACATGAATATTCCATCTGAAGAGTTTTGTTCATGAGAATGACCAAATATTTGTAAGAATGAACCTGCTCAACCAGACAGTTCTCAATAACGAGAGAGTCATGTGATCTAACCTCTCAGGGATCAAATATCATCTCCTCAGTTTTACTAGTTTCAAGCTTGAGATGATTTTATTTCTTGACCATCATCAGCTGTTTGATGGTCTCCAATCAGGACCAGAACAGCTAGGAGGACTGAACTTCATATTGGGGCAATAGCAGGAACTCCGATATTTGTGGATTATAGATAATCCCTCTTATAGTGTCAGTGCCTGTTGGGAGAAGAGAGTTGACAAGGGGTGGAGGAAATTGATTTTTCACTGTAGAATGATCCCTTCCCTGTGTGAAGCAGGGCATAGTGGAGGGGCAGGCAAGTGCATATCTGTTAAAGAATATAAAATGAAGAATCTGTTTTCATGAACAAGGTAGTATTTAATTTAGGGCTGTCAAATGATTAAAATTTTTAATCTGATTAATCACAGGGTCACTGTGGATTAATTTTGATTAATCACAATTAATACCCATTCATTGTTTTTCATTTTGTGGGAGCAAAACACTCATGATGGAAGGTAATATATACACTTGACATGTGTTTATTTAAACTAAACAGTGGTTGAAGGAGTAGCAAGATATTCAAATAGTGTTATTCACGGAAGTCCAGTGTCTCCTGTCAGGACGACTGTCTTTCTTTATGTTCTTTTCAGTTTCATAGAGCCCGTGGATTTTCATCATCTTGGTGCTTCTTGATGACGTTTTGTACAAAGCATCTTGAGATGCAATTTGTAAAACCTTCACACAGCCTGTATTCTTGACGATATTAACCGATCTGCTGTTTTTTGCAATCCACTGTGTCAGTCAATTTGTCAGAGGTAGACTTACTGAGGCCCTCTAATAAGTGAATTGTCCATCTATAACTTTTTGCTCCATTATTAAGATATTATGACAAATAATCCGACAAAAGGCTGCCATACTGGCGCTTGATTACATGTTGCTATAGTAACTAGTCTTCCAGTGGGGTTGGATCCAGTCGGACCATTGTATCTTCTCTTTATTCAATATGTTCATAGTTTTACCTGAGATTCACTTGACTGCAGCTGTGAATAAGTTTTTACACCAACAACACCATAATATGACTTTTTCTAGCACTGCTTTGTGAAGTTATAGCTTGTATAGCGGCTAACGGGTAGTGGTTAGTTAGCTTTTCCTCTGCTCCACTCGCACCGCCACCATACGTACAAACATGGCTGCATCCTGTTTTTGGCTCCAAGATGTCGTCCAGGATGACACTAACGTATACAGTCTATGGCACAGACTGTCCTCAAAAAGTTGAGCCATGTCTGTTAATCTTTCAGTGTTTATAATGCATTCTGTTCTTTTTCTTCTTCTATTCTTTCGTCACATGAGCTGTACTGCGCTAGAGTGCCCCCACAATTTCTGGTGGCACTGCAAAGTTTAACTGTGCATTGCGCATGCGTTAATTGTGTTAAAATTTTTAATGAAATGAATCATGCGCATGTATTATTTTGGATTAGCGCGTTAATTTTGACAGCACTGATTTATTTAAAAGATGTGTGTGAGACGTTAATGGTACCTTCATTTAGCCACAGTTCATACATTTGGTTATCGTTCACTGAAACCATGTCATGTTTCTTGAAGCTATTTCAATTCAGTCAAAAGACATTTGTCACTTAATGTAATGTTAATTAAACTTGAAATTAGGCCATATTTTTAGCAATGGATGTAAGTCTGTATAATACAAGTCCGATTCCAGTGAAGTTGGAACATTGTGTAAAATCTACAACCCCGATTCCAAAAAATTTGGGATGTAAATAAAATGTAAATAATCTGTAAATTAAACATGGAATGCAATGATTTGTGAATCTCATAAACCCATATCTTATTCTGGATAGAACATAAACAACATGCAGTATCAGATGTTGAAACTGAAACATTTCAATATTTCATGGAAAATATTACCTCCTTTTGAACTTTACTGGCAGCAACACATTTCAAAGTTGGAGCAGAATTACGCATAAACTACTGGTTGGATTTTAATGACCAGAGGCAGCCCTTGGGCCCGGGACGAACCCATTAAATACTGGAGGAGATTTGTGCAACATTTTTGATAACATTAGCAAAAATGTGAAAAATGGCCCGATCTCACAATGCAAAAGAAAGTGAAAAGTTGATCCAGAATCTGCATCCTGATCCAAATCACCTCCAGTATCTAATGGGTTCATCCTAGGCCTTAACTTTGATGGTGGAAATGTCATCAAAATCCAGCCAGTAGTTTTTGTGTAATCCTGCTGACAAACAGACAAACTGATAGACAGACAAACCAGCAAGAATACATAACCTCCTTGGCGGAGGTAACTAGGTAGGCTAGGTCTGGTGAAATCTGAAGGCTGAAGGTGGGCTAATAACGAAGTCTGTTTAGTATGCTCATTCCAGTCATGTCAAATAAGTGCTGTAACCACAGGTTCCATAGAGCAGCTCGTTCTTGTCACATCCCACCTCTTCATGTCCTCTTGATCCTCCTGTTCTCCACCCACAACCAACAAACTACAGGCTCTGTCTCATTCTTTGACACTTACACCGTCTGAGCTGTACAAAAGCCCACTGCCTTTTTATGTTCGCTGTTGTAGACTGAACAGTTCAACTGCAAATTCTAGCCATGTCTTGAACAGCGAAACAAAAAACAAACCAAAAATGGATGACAATATAAGCTGTCACACTTAAAAAAGAGCTGGGTCTTTATATGAGAGGTCATCACATATATTTCCTAAACAGATACAACGCCTTTTCTCATGATCAAGACCCTAAACAGGCTATGGAGCCTTTTTGTGGTTTGTTTATTACTTTAATTTTTTATTTGTCCATTTTTTCTTCATGTTATTTTTTTTTGCAAATGTTGGTTTATTTTCTTGATAATTTTCTATTTTTCAATTGTTGAAATGCCAATAAACAATTTAAAAAAAAAGAAAATGAAATGTGAGTTGATGAGATTTGCAAATCATTGCAGTCTGTGTGTATTTACATTTTACACTATGTTGAGTGGAATTCAGTTTGTAGTTCACAACTGGGCACAGACAAACACTGCAACTTGAATGGCTACCTAAATAACCATGGTGGGAATGGTTACCCGGTTACTACATGATAAGTTTATTGTGTAGTAATGTGATGCTTTCAGTAGCGTTCAGGTCAGTGTTTCAGGAGTGGTGTCATCACTGTCATCATCATCAAGGGGTTAAAAATATTTTGACCTTACTTTCCCACATTACCTTTTCTTCTTACTGCTTTTGGATGCCTGCGTCTTGATGGACATTTGTAGCTGTATACTATGCAAAGGCAATTAGTTGGTCAGAATGTAATACTGTTATTACCATGTATTAAATACTATACTACAGTGGTCCCCAACCCCCGGGCCGCAGACCGATACCGGTCCGTGGGTCCGCACAGAAAGAATACATAACTTACATTATTTCCGTTTTATTTATTATCGGATTCTGAACGGTGTTTTATTTTGGAAAATTACCGGATTCTCTTTGCCTTATTCCCTTACCTACATCTGCTGCCTTCTTAAAGGGGCTGCGTCGGCCGGAAACACATTACCGCTAACTTGAAAGCCTCAAACTAGCCAAATGAATGAAAAACAAACATCTTTGGAAAGTTTGTTTGCGCAGGGTAAAAGAGCCAGTGAGAAGCCAGAAGAAGAGCCGACGACTTCAAAGATAAACAAAGCTGCATTTAACAGACAAAACCAGGATCCGACTGGAAATATGGATTTATTACAACACGTTGTTTCCACGCATCGAGCTTGCGCTGCACAATATGTGGCAACTGGCTCTAATGAGACAATGAAGCCTTCAAAACTGCTTCGCCACTTGGAGACCAAGCATCTGCATTAAAAGACCAGCCTTGCAGTGTGAAGTGGGATTTTCTGCAGTGACAGCAACCAAAACAAAATGACGGAGCAGACTGGCAATAAGTAACACACTTCGGGTGTCATTGTCTCCCATTACCCCTCGATGGGACCGTCCGGTTGCAGAGAAACAAGCTCACGGCTCCCACTGATTCCACTTCATGGCGAGTTGTATTTGTCATGCACTTTATACAGTATTTGTTCTTGTGGTGGATCCTATGTTGAAGGCATGTTTAACCTTTACCATTACAAACAGAGAGTGTGGGGCTTGGAGGCCATTACTCATGTTATGTTTGTGCAATGTCACGAGAACACTGCTAATAAAGTTGCAAACACAGCGGATTCACGTTAATTATTATATTTAGAAAATACCAGTTTCTATGCCGGTCGTATCATTTTATTTTGTTGTTTAGGTGCTGAATTGCAGAACCCGATAAGCGCCAGAAATTAAAAAAAAAGGAAGAAAAACACTGTTAAAATTTAGCGACTTTCAAAATTCCATGAATAATAAACAGTAAGAACATGGGACCATAACAACTCTTGTACGTGATAGAGGAGGCTTTGATGAATACGGTGCTAACTCGACATAACTCGATTTTGGCCGCAGAGGTGCTTATCAGGTTCTGCAAATGAGTGCCTCCGCCACACCTTAAAGGCCGGTCTGCGAAAATATTGTCTGACATTAAACCGGTCCGCGGTGCAAAAAACGTTGGGGACCACTGCAATACTATACATTAAGTCACTCTCTGTGAAAATGTTATGTGAAGGTACAGATCATTAATCGCTTTATTCTTGTTTTGCCACGAGATCAGAGAAATATTCATTCATTCATTTTCTACCTCTTAATCCATGTCTGTTTTTTCTCATTTCAATGCGTGTTAAAGTTGTATGCTCAAAATACATCAATCAAATTTTATTTATAGAGCACTTTTCACACATTGATTTAGCACAAAGTCCTTTACATATTAAAAACACACATATTACAAATAAAAAACAAAAAACACGCTAAAAACATTAGGAACACACACACATGCATATACCCCCCCCCCCCCACGCACACACACACACACATAGACCCAGCACATGCACACACTCCTCGCACAGGGAGTAAAAATTTTACATCTGTCTTATGTCTTGTCACTGAGGTGAAGAAACACTATCTTAGGGAGCATCTACACTGAGAGTCACTTCACACCAGCACCACAGAGGGCGCTGCCACGTGGACCACCCCGACCACGGTGGGTGGCCCTCCAACTGCCAGAGCAACCCCCAGGGTAGCGCCCCGCAGATGAACCAGAGATACGAGAGCCCCAAGAGGAAAACACTGGAACTAAAATGTAAAAACACAAAGAACTGAAAAACTCAACAGATAAAACCACAAATACAAAAAGTATTAAAACAAGAAAAGCTACATATGTAAAATGATAAGAACAAGCAGAAGCTACATAAAAAATAATATGAACATATAGGAAATAAAAGCAGCAGTAAAAATAAGGCAAGATCAACATAATTAACTGGTTTTTACAAAAGTGAGGACAGTAAAATGATTTTAGTCATAAGCTAAACTAAAAAGGTGGGTCTTGAGCCTGCTTTTAAAAACCTCAACAGTCTCTGCAGCCCTGAAGTTCTCCGGGAAGGCTGTTCCACAGGTCATAATGATAAAATGAGGCTTCGTCATGGATTTTAGTTCTAACCTTTGGAACAGTTAAAATGCCGTTCCTGGAGGACCTCAGGGTCCACGAGGGTTCATCATTTAAAAGCAGGCCAGATAGATAAGAAGAACCAAGACCATTCAAACATTTATACACACCTAAAAGAACCTTAAAATCCATCCTGAAACGCACAGGGAGCCAATGCAGTGATTTTAAAACTGGTGTAATGTGAACCACACTCTGGTCTTTGTCAGCACACGTGCGGCTGAATTTTGAAGTAATTGAAGATGTGAAATATTTTTTTTGTGAAGACCAGAGAGCAGGATGTTGCAATAATCTATACAACTAGAGATAAAAGCATCAACACTTCCATTCTGTCAAGAGAGAGGAACAGGCAACTCTGGATATATTTTGAAAATGATAAAAGACCATCTTTGTTATATTCCTGGTGTGTGGAATAAAATTCAGCTCAGAGTCAAAAAGGACCCCCAGGTTTTTCACACATTCTGAAGGTTTAAAATCTTTAAAATCGTTTAGGTAAAAGTTTGTCTCTTGTCTCCAGGATTGATAATTAAAACTTCTGTTTTGTCCTGGTTAAGCTGTAACAAGTTCACTGTATCCATGAGTTTGTATCTAAAATACCATTTAAAAGTGTATTTACTGGCTCTGTGTCATCAGGAGACATGGCAATGTAGAGCTGTGTATCATCAACATAGCTGTGAAATTGATGCTGTGTCTCCTGATGGCAGCCCCAAATGGAAGCATGTACAAATTAAAAAGTATTGGGCCTAGGATCGATCCTTGGGGCACCCCACACTTGATTTCATGAACTCTTGAGGAGCATGTATCCATACTTACAAAAAACCTAGACATCACCATAATACTTGATATTAAATAACCTTTTCAAAGCAGACTTTTCTGTAAAGATCCATTCTTGCTTCTGTTTCCATTTCCTTACACAAGATTTTCCAGTAGTTGTCTGAGTGCACCCACATTAGCACATGGCCTGTGAACGTCCATCAGGGTGCTCTCATCTAATGAAGGGTTGAAGTGC
The DNA here is from genome assembly GCA_029823295.1 of Pseudamia nigra. Lineage (NCBI taxonomy): Eukaryota > Metazoa > Chordata > Actinopteri > Kurtiformes > Apogonidae > Pseudamia > Pseudamia nigra. Next base: position 258 of record JAQQAE010005028.1, on the reverse strand, counting down.
ACACAGACACGTCTGCATGGGCAACAGGCTCTTAAGTACACATAAAGACCGCAGTGACAATTCTCAGACGCATAAAAATACAAGAAATAATAAATGGACAAAAACCTAACTCAGAATGGAACTTACTGAGATCAATTAATGATCGGGAAAACTGCTGTAAATATCAGCTTCAACAGCAGTTTTTCAAATGATTAAAGTGTTGACGTTTTTAGTTTGTGAGTTCACTAAAAAAATAATGGAGTGACCTGCAAATTCAGT
>JAQQAE010005027.1:0-18072 GCA_029823295.1 Pseudamia nigra | reverse complement strand
CACAATAAATAAGCGAAAACGAGAACAAAATAAACAAGGAAATGAGTAAAAATAAAAAAATAAACAATTAAATGAACAAAATGGGCAATAAAAGAAACAAAAAAAACTAGTAAATTAAGAAAATCAACAAGAAAACGAGCAGATTAAGCAACAAACTATACAAACTTTACATGAAGATGAACACAATGAAGCGTAAATTGAACAAATAAACTAAATTAACAAAATCTAGAAAAGGAGCAAAGCTGAACAAAGCAAACAATACAATGATCAAAATGAGCAATAAAATGAATTTTAAAAAGCAACAAAATGAACAAGATAAACTAGAAAATGAGCAATAATTAACTAAATTAACAACAATGAACAAAATAGGTAATAAAAGAAAATGAACATCAACAACAGAATTGACAAACTAAGGAATAAAATGAATAAAATAAACAATAAGAGCAACACAGTAAAGAGTAAATTGAACAAATAAGCAACAAAATGCACACAATAAAAATGAAAATGAGCAAGAAATGAACATAAAAAATAAAATGAACAAAATAAGCAACAAGACATACAGTGCCAAAGAAAGAAAAAAATTAATAAAATATACATCATAGAATGAACAAAATAAGTAACACAGTTAAAAAGTAACACAAATACCAAAATACACCAGAAAATCAGCAAAATGAGCACAAAAATGATCAGAAACAAACAAAAATGAATATAAGCAATAAAATAAATATAAAATGAAAAAATTAGCAACAAAAGAAACTAGAAAATTAAGAAAATAAGCAGGAAATTGAACAAGATAAACATGAAAGTTAGTTAAATAAACAATAAAATAAGTAATAAAAATAACAAAGGAAGCTAAAAACCGACTGAATTCAAAAGAAAAATCAACAAAATTCATGTAAATAAAAAAATGTATTAAACAAACACAAAAAATGAACAAAGTAAGCAATAAAATGAATAAAATAAACAGAATGAACAAAATAAACAAAATTAAGAGAACAACACTACATGGATAAAGAAACAAAATGAATAAAATAGGCATCAAATTCGACAAGAAAAATAACTGAACAAAAACATGAGCCAAAAAAGTGATAAAATGAATGAAATAAGAAAGAAGTTAAAGATAAAAAATAAGTAAGAAAATGGATCAAATGAAAACAAAAATGAATCAAATCCGTGGCAAAGTCAACAAGGAAATGAACAAAGTGAAGCAACAAAATGAGCAAAAAGTGGAAACAAAAACAGAAGCAAAACATTTTCTAAGTGTAGGTTAAATGAATCCAGATTCATATAAATATGTCTATTAAAGAGTAAAAGACATAAGATGTTATAAGAATCAGATGTGAATCAATGTGATAATGAGCGATATCGATTTTGATGAAACCTGGCTAAACTCAGTACCCGCCACCAAATGAACATCCGCCAATTTTTTCGACTGAACTCCGTCAGGTGTCTGAAATTTCAAATTTGGCCAAAGTAGATTTTTCAAACAGCTGTTTTTCGATGCACAAACATCTGTCCAAGATGATTCTTGTTGTATTAATCAAGTTTTTCACTTTGTTACACATTTCAGGTCGGGGAATGTTACATGCTGAATATAGGTGGCGCCGTAAGTCACACATTTTTCAAAATGTATACCTTTTGTAGTCCATGCCATACATTGTGCATACACAGCCCCAAGTTTTTTTTGTATGGTTTTGGATAGTCAATTACAGAAAAAACTGGGGGTGATACACATCAGCCCATAGGGGGCGCCAAATTTGGTGAAATTGCAAATTTTGACCAACTTTGGTGCCCCTCGGTGCACAGCACGTACAGCAGAGTCAAGAAGCATGAAATCTTTGCATTTACAAAGATTGGCATTTATATTAACTATTGAAACTGTTTTCAAGTTGGGGACCAGGGTCTTTATTTGCATATTTCATGATAATGAGCTGAGTCGGCAACTTGAAAACAGCGTAACATTCCCCAAACTGAAATGTGTCGCAAGAACTCAATTAATACAGCACATAATAGCAATCATCATCTTGGGGAGATGTTTGAAAAATCTACTTTGGACAAATTTGAAGTTTTGGCTTTTTTTGCTGTGACCTTTGTTGATCTCTAGTAAGGTCACCTGACGGAGTTCAGTCGAAAAAATTGGTGGATGTTCATTTCATGGAGTTTCATCAAAACCCGTGTCGCTGGCCATCACTGCCTGCCTGATTCTTATAAATAATGGCTCTTTAAAATGTTCTCGTTCCTCCGGATCCGTCTTTATCCTCGTGTGACCCTCGCAGGTTTCTTGCACCTCGGTCGTCTTTAACGACGCTCTGATTTGCAGAGTCTATCGCCCGTCATCAATCACAGGGATTAGACCGATATATTATCATGATGTCGCATTATTACTGCCCTGCTAAAAAGAGACCCAAAAAACAGGACTGACTTCAGTATGAACATCGGCATCGGCAGTGTCAAAATGAACAAAATGAACTCAAAAAATATAAAAATGCAAAAAAAAAAGAAACAAAATGAACAAGAAAATGAACCAAAGAAGCAATAAATTGAGCAAAATAAACAATAGAATTAATCAACAAAATCAAAAAGGAAATGAATAATATAAACATCAGTCAAAAGGACAAAAGCAAAGACAAAATCTCATTAGAAATGGACACAAATCTACATTTTGTACATATAAATTTGTATATTTTACTCATTAAATGGAAATGTTTAATTTATGTATTTATACATTAGATAATCCATAACAAATATTTTTAGTTTTTAATGAACATGAAGCTGCAGTGTCTATGTACATTTTTCACAATGAGGGCAAAAACATAAATACTCTCATGCATAATGAGGCATAAGCCGATACTGTCCAGCACATACTGTACAAAAGCAAGATCAGTGAAAATATGTTATAGTGCAAATCGTGTATCCAACACCTTTGGACATTGTTTTTGTAAACTTAATAGGTACATAAACACATATTATACACTCATTTACTGTATGATCGTACAAATTATAAAAAGGAAAACACAAGTAGTTTCTCCCGACTCTTGATACATAATATCACCCATTTTATATACGTTTATGATTGTACAGATTATAGAAATGGGAGAAGGAAACACCAAACCTCTGACTGAGCAGTTCCTCCCAGACCCGTGAGACGTACGTAGTGCCTCCTATCTTATCGTTTATAATCATACAAATTTTACAAAGGAGATGAAAAGCACAAAATGTCTTATCAGGAAGTTTCTCCCAGACCACTGATATTTAATACCAAATATTTTGTATTCGTTTATGATCGTACAAATTATAGCAAAGGAGAAAAGGGAACATAATACTGAAAATAATAATAATAAATATGGAAGGTTCTGTTTTTTATTACAACGTTAATAACATAATAAAGAAAATTAATAAAAATGACCGACACTCTCTTATGAAGGGTTACTTTTAGAGACACAATAGTTACATATGAGCTAAACTTGTGCTGGTTGGATGGTTTTATTATTGTTTATTATACATAAACTGTACTAAAGGGGATGACCCCCCCCTGACTCCTCCCTTCAATCCATTTTTGTTTTCAAATTGTATATTAGTCCATATCGGATAGAAAAGAGGAGAGATCATCTGTCCACGATGACTCACACCATCGTTTATTCAGAATCGACTGGTCGGTAACTGGTGCACTGACCTTTTGACCTGCGACCTCCATCTTAACCTGCTCTAGACCAGGTTAGTCACGAGGGTGATTCGGTCCGATCTGAAGTGAACCATCGCTGTGATGCCAGAAATCCTGAGCCGAGTCAAAAGATAACGCAGGAACCCATTAATCCCGGTTTGTGATCACGCTCCGGGACTCGTCGGGTCACATGACCTTCCTCCAGCGCTCCCGCTCCCAAACTTTATGCTCCCGACCAAATTGAAGTTTTGATCGCTGATTAGCTTCACTGATAAACAGAAGTGTGTCGTGCTGTTCACACATCAAGTACAATTACTCCTTTCCCAAAAAGCAGTTGTTTGGTGGATTACCTTTTACTCTTAGTTACATTTGTGATAAAAAAAAAAAAAATCTGTTTACTCTGTGACCTGAACGAATAAACAAGACAGTGAACGAAATAAGCAAGACAATTAACAGAATAAGCGAGAAAATGAGCAAAAATTAACAAAATAAACAATAAAATGAAAAATCATTTAAGATTAATACAATAAGAAAATTAGCAGGAAAATGAGCGATATGTTTTTTGTTGCTTATTTTGTTCTTTTTTCAATCTGTTTGATGTTTTTTTATGTTTTTTTTTAACCGGTGTTTTTAAGAAACGTTTACACTGTGGAACAAAACAAATAAACAAAACGAACCAAATAATCATCAACTTAAAAAAAATTAATAAACGGACAACAAAATAAACAGTAAATTAAAAAAATAAGCTGCAAAATTGACAGTTATTTCATTTTTGTGAATTTTGTTGACAAATTTGAGAATTTTGTTGCTTATTTTCTTCATTATTGTTGGTTCTTTTGTTAATTTTTTTTAACTTGTTTGATGATTTAAAAAAAATTTATTTTGTTGCATGTTTATTTTTTATTTGGTTTTGGTGCTGATATTGTTCATTTTTGTTTAATTTTTTTGATTTTTTTTTTACATTTTTGCTTATTTTGTTGTTTATTTTGTGGATTTTTTTGTTCACTTTGCTTATTGTACAGTTCATTTTTGTTGACTTACGAGATTATTTTCTTTACTTCTGCTGATTTTGATTCAAATAAGCAACCAAAAAACAAAAGTAAGTAAGGAAATAAACAACAACTTCAAATGTAATCAGCAAAACAGACTAAATAAACCAAAACCAAATAAGCAGGGATATGAGCTAAATGAACAAAATGAACAAAATACACAGCAAAATAAACATGAAAATGAATGAAATAAACAGGTACAGGAACAAAATAAACTAGAAAATGAACAAAATAAGCAGGAAAATGAATTAAATAAGCAGTGATGGACTGGTGATTCACTCAGCTGGGATGTGAATGAATACAATAAAACAAGAAAAGTTGGTAATGACACCAGTGATGCTGAATGGTTTTAGTTTTAGATGATGTTTCATTTGGTTAATTTATTAATTTGTAATTTTGTACCAAAAATGAAGAAAATAATAAAAACAATGCATAGTGATGAAAATAATGTGGAAAAAATGAATATAATATCCAGAAAAATTAGGGAAAACACACAAAATTGCCATTGAAATGAGTCAAACTGAACTAAATAATCAAGAAATTGAGCAAAAATAATAAAGTCAAATAATAAATAGTAGAAATGAACAGAATCACCTAAAATGAATAAAATTCAAATTACGATTTTTTTTCCTTTTTTTTTTTCCTACATAAAAAAAAAAAAGATAACTCAAAACAAGTTTTGCTTTTATTTTATCAAAAACATAAACGTATCCTCTATTTCCCTCCTGGAATTAAAGTGTCAGCTGTTTTGTTTTAAAAAATACACTTGGTAGTTTGAATGGACACAGACTTGTTTGCGTTCACATTGAAAGCTGAACATGGTGCCATATTTTTAGCGACGTGCAAAGCAGCCACTACGGTGATCGCTTTCCATCGTGCACCTTTCTTATCATACAGTATGTGGTGCAGTGGAAAAATGATTCCGCCACATTACGCTGCTTTGAAGTTCAGGAGTTTGTTGGTTGTAGTGGTCTTGCTCCCACTCGGCTGGACGCCTCTGTTTTACAGACTGGAATAAGTTTGCTGTGCTGCTGCCTTTGCAGTGTCTACTGTAGTGACTAGTTCCACGTCTGTCGCCACAAACCCAAACCAGATCCAAACCACTGACGATACTATTCCTTTTTAGGAGCTAATTTCTTGTTCTAGCTAGTGGTAGCCATGTTGTTGTATGTGCATCTCAGCTAAGGAAACAAGGGAGTGGGGGGAAGCTACGGAAGCTCCCGGGGGCAAAAGGTGCACCGTAGCAAGAAGAGAAAAACTCAATATAATCACCCAGGCCTTCTACACGTACCAGGGTATTTTGGAAAATGGATGTTTTCTCATGCATTTTTGCCTGTAATCCACATGAAAATAGCAAAGCCAGTCACTGAAAACAATCATTTCTCAAAACTGGCCCAAGGTGAAGATTTGGGAAACCTCTGCTTCGATGCCTGCATGTGCACAGAACGGAATGTCACAGTATGCAACAAAAACACACCCACACAACCACGGCAACTCATGTTACACTCCACATCCTCGTTATCAAGTTAGCAATAAATTACTCAAGACGTTACACCATGAAATACCATGGTACTTATATGTTTCCATATAGACATGGTCATGATCGCGTGTGAGTTGACAGGGCACAGAAACAGCAGGGAGGCGCATTTCTGTAGTTTTTAGTTAAAGTCAGGACACTTGGGCTTACGTGTTACTGTAAGATTTAGTGTATGTCAGCAGAAATCCTATTATTTTGTTGGTTTATTTGGATATTGTGTACTATGTGTGTTTGAGCTCATATTGTGTTCTCTCCTCACCCTTACCTGTTCAGGTGGTCCTTGCAGGTGAGCATGAGAAGGCATAAATATAAAGTTGAATTTAAGTTGGTTGGAGTCACCTGGGGTTGTTGTTATGATTCCAATTTAAGATTTTTGTTAATAAATAGCAATATTGCTGTACATAGTCCTGCCTGAAGACCTGCTTCTTTGGTACAACTTTGACAATTTAGTGCCAAACATCACCATTCGGTGCAACAATCACACACCTGCACAAATCCATTATAAATTCAAATCTTATTTGTGTAATAATCATACAGATCAGCACATCATCCTTGGCTGCTATTTGTCTCTGTAAAGACTCAGTCTGAAATTTCAGCACTTCAATCAGTTTACTGCCCTCCCCACTGTGCCACCTGGATTTAATAAACTCGTGTGCAGCATGTGTGCAGACTGTGTGATAAGTCAAAGTGTGAGAATTCACTGCTTCCTATTAACCAAGGGTGTCCAGCTACAGTGCCATGTGATATTTAGTGGGGAACGGGGGGGGGCAGTGGTTCAGGAAGTAGAGTTGTCCACAAATGAGATATTTTTGGTTTGATTCCTTGTCCACATCTTTCCGTCTTCAATTTCAGTGATTGCTGAGTTACTCCACTTTGCCTTCGTTCAGCGGTCTGGCTAATGGGGCTTTTGCAGAAAGGTCCAATTAGGTCTGCTTGGTGTGCATTAAGCAAAAAAAAAAAAATAGCAGAAACCAGGCACTTTATTAGGTACACCTCTCTAGTACCAGGTTGGATTCCCTTTGCCTTCAGAACTGTTTTAAGTCTTCATGGCAGATTCAATAAGGTGCTGGATAGAATCCATACTGATATGATAATGTCATACAGATTTGTCACTGCAAATCCATGTTGCCAATCTCCCGTTCCACCACAGCACAAAGGTGCTCTGTCGGATTGAAATCTGATGACTGCGGAGGCCATTGTAGTACAGTGAACCCATTGTCATGTTCAACACCAGTTTGACACAATTTGAGCTTTGCGACATCACACATTACCCTGCTATAAGTAGCCATCAGAAGATCTGTGCACCACTGGTCGGAAAGGGATGGACATGGTCAGCAGCAATATTCAGGTAGGTTGTGGTGCTTAAATAATGCTCAGTTGTTACTAAGGCGCCCAAAATGTGCCAAGAAAATAGACCCCACACCATTACATCCCAGCCAGCCTCAACAGTTGATAGAAGGCAGGACGATCTGTGTGAAATTCTGACTCGTACATCTGAGAAACTCACCAGATCTATTCTCGTCTAAATTTGCCAAGTCTGTGTGAATTGTAGCTTCAGTTTCTGGTTCTTAACTGACGGGAGTGGCACCAAGTGTGGTCTTCTGATGCCGTGATCCATCAGCTTCAAGGTTCAGAGATGTTCAGAGATGGTCTTCTGGTTGGTTCTCGGCTGTAACGAGTGGTTTTTTCAGTGAGGGTTGCCTTTCTATCATCTCCAACCTGTATGGCCATTCTCTTCTGACCTCTGGCATCAACAAGGCATTTTCACATGCACAGCGGCTCTTTTTCAGACTATTTTCTGTAAATCCTAGAAATGGTGGTGTGTGAAAATCCCAATAGATCAGCAGTTTGTGAAATACTCAAACCAGCTCAACTGGCACCAACAGGCTTGATACATTCAAAGTCACTGTCACCTTTCTTCCCCATTCTGATGCTTGATTTGAAATTCAGCAAGTTGCCTTGACCATGTCTACATCCCTGAATGCATTGAGTTAATGCTATGTGATTCAGTGATTAACTATTTGTGTTAATAAGACATTCAACAGATGAACTTAAAAGTGGCTGGTGCGTGTATAAATACATTTGAATTTAATTTAATTGTTAGGCCTTTAGCGTGCATCTATATGCAAATGCTCCCTATGACAAGCATCCAGGGCATGCATGTCCACAGCCTCCCGATGCTGACAGACCACGCCCACAGTCATGCCATGCATCCCAGACACTGGTTGGTTTCATTAGGTTTAGGCATTAAATTACTTGGTTAGGATCAGTGGAGAAAGGGTTGGTGTGAGGGTTTGACTGAAAAAAAAAAACACATCCTTAAACACACATGGCATCATGTGGCACATAAAGCCTGGTCTGCAGAGTTGATAGCAGTGTGGACGTCTAAGGGTTCAGTGGTGCTGCCATATCCATCCCCACGACCTCCATATAACATTACTCCCCTGACTGTTACCTTCCATTTCTGATCTCGAAATACTGCCACAGCTCTGTTGCACGGGAGTAAATTGAACACTCATGCATCATGTACCCATGCCAAAGGGTACTTGAGCATCTACCTGACAAGCCAAAGGCTGAATTCGATGCAGTGGAACTGAAAAGGGTGTTGAGGATTATATCCCTGTATGTAGTGTTAGTGCAGCCCCCGCTGACGCTTCACCTGCCAAAGTGCAGGTGTAAGCTTAGGAAGGACAGACAGCCCTGATTAGTCTCTAGTACAGAAAATAATTCATTTGGATGTAGTGTCGGGTTGATGAATTATGCAGACATTCAGATTCAGATGGAGACAGAGCAGATGTGAGCATCACTGTCGGCTGATAACGATCAGTGCATTGATCGGAATGGCCTTAATTCGTCCCCTTTTCGTACATGTGAACAGAAGCTCATTTTGCTTTTTCCAATATCCCTCTTCTTGTTCATTTTCGACTCTGGAACTCTGTCGTATTACTTCTTTCTATATTGTCGGCCTTTGATCTGTGTCCAACTTCTCTGCCTTGGCTGTGCGACTCCCTCTCCTCCCTATTCATCTTTCTCTCTTTTTATTTCCTGTCACTTTTCTCACTCTCACAGCTCCACTTTGTGGTTAACAGGCTGTAAGACTGGTCAGGGCCTTATCTGTAACGATGAAACACAAGTACACAAACATGTGTAAGCGATGCTCTCCCTCTAATCCCATCGTCACTACTGTCTCTTCTCCATTTGAACCCTCCTCCTCCTCCTCCTCCTCCTCCTCCTCCTCCTCTCTTTAAGCTACAGACCAGTATTTGCCATCGTGGATGCACGTGTGTGTGTATGTGTGTCTATCAGACACACAGCTAATTGAGGTCATTGGTGGAGCATGAAGATGGCAAAAAAAAACCACAGCTTTGAACCTCCACTGCTCAGCACAATGCCACCCCCCCCCCCCACACACGCACACACACACATGCACACACACAGTAAACATATGCACAGAGTTTCTGAAATCCAAGGATTAAAAGCTTCTGTGTAGCCACAAATATGTGTGTGTGTGTGTGCAGACACTGTGGGAGCACAGATGTGGTCCCTATGAGTACAGACTGCATTTGAGCACGAACATTTAATGACATAATATTTTCATTTGTGAAAAGATGCAGTGTACATGTTGGGAATCTCGTTACTCACCCATTATTGTGTCGGTCTAATGAAAATGATTAAACACGCGACCTGCCAATCAACACAGCTTACACCCTCATTGGTGCACAAGCTCAATCTGTCATTCACGGAGCTACAAGCAGTTGTAGCGGAAGCAACTGCAGCGCTAGCACCTGTAGCTTATCTAACCGCAGGACGACTGAGGACAGAGAACCAGCATTTCAGATTCCTTCCCCATGTGGTGAAGTAAGAAAAGCACAGACGTACAAGCTTGACAACTGCGAGGTGATGCTGTGTTGACTGACAGAAGATCTCATACAACGTCCATTTAACCATTTATATCAGCAATGAACGACTGGCTACTAGCCAACATCCCAAAGTTGGAGACTGCAATTTTAAATATAAAGATTATACGATGGATAATTCAAACTAATTTGTTCATTTTGATTTGTTCACAACATTAACAACCTGATCTGAGGTGCAGTCAGTTTCTGATGCTGTTAATTCTAGTAAGCTTATGGTCTGCAGCAGAGGTAGTTCTTGGTCTTTCTTTCCTAGGACTCTGGATTTGTACAGTACTTGTAGTAGCACTAATAGGAAGTCAGCTGATGGTCTGAAACACATCAAGGTCATGTACACATGTAGTATTAACAGAAATGGATATTATTTAATTTTGGATGCAAGTGAATGAGCACCACCTTAACTGTACAAAAGTAGCACCTTAACAGCGTCCGTGATGATAAACAAAGGTTACACACATGTTGATGCGCACACTGTGATGTTGGAGACCTTAAAACTCGAGTTTTCCAAAATCTCCACTCGCTGGAGTTTTCACAAATCATTTCAGTGACCTACTGTAAACCACAGTTTTCATATGGATGAAAGAACACAGCCAAAAAAAATCTGTTTTTTCCAAATACCCGGCTACGTGTGTCCATCGACCTAAGGCGGCAAGAAAGAATTTGTTACAGCCTTCTTAGGAAGTTCATACGGTTGCCATTCAATGTGCAAGAGCAACTAGAGGCATTCTTGAGAAACTGAGGTTCTGTTCTTCGTACGTTGGCCCTAGTGTTCTTAATGTTCTTCACGATGCCTTGGGATCTTCCTGCAGCCATCTAACGAAAATGTGTAGTTTTATGGTGGTCGTACAGCACCTCTACGTGCATCTCCCGGCGCTCTCAAGTCATTGGTAAGAACACCTTACCACTTTCTACGCATTTTATTGGGGTATACATGTATATGTGGCAGCCCTCCACTTTCCAAAAATCTGCGTCTGACTGATTGTCACATCTGATAGAAAATTTTAAAGATGGCATAATGCCAAGAAGACTATGGCTGCAGCTGCAGGATGAAGATCAAGCGGTTGTCGCCACTGCTTTGGTTTGGCAACAGCGGGAGGAGCTGAAGAGAAGGCAGCGACGCTAGTGGGTGAGACCGTTTGCTGAGCTGGAACACAAGTCGTCAACAGGGGACTACATGGTGTACCTCCAGGTGCACCATAACACCTTCACTGGTGCGTTGCCCTACACATAATGGTCTATTTTTATGTACTTATACAAGCATGCAGTTCTCACGTTGTCCCTAAGGCATTTATACGTCTGCTCTACACTGAGGGGTTTCGTAGGGTGTTTGCAGAAAATATTGGACAAGACCATTGACCTGGCTGTGAACTTACAAATGGTCTACGAAGACTGGATTCTCCTACAGAAACTTCTGGTCCAAATATCATTTGTACGGCATTCGCAGCTGTTCGTAAGGGTATTTGTCAGTGTAGCTTCAGTGTTCACATCAAACTTCAATTTAAAGCCAAACGTAGTACCCAGGAATTTATACGACTCCACCCCCTGCATGTCTTCACCATGAATGGCACTTCCTCTATGACATAATTAAATGAGTGATACAATTAAAAAGATGACACAACCTATTTCGGAGAGCACTGGTGAACACTGGAATGGGGAATAGGTCAAATAAGAGTCCCCATAGGGATATAAATGTGTGTGTGTGTGTGTGTGTGTATATGACTTTGTAAATGAGTAGGAGTGTTTGTGCAGTTGTCCTATGAAGTGCAGTCCAGAAATGAAAATAAATCAGAACGCTGCATCCTCTTTTAACCTGCGGGTGTTTCTGTCCTCTGCTGGTGTCAATATCTGCACACACACACACACACACAAATGTAAACACAGACTCAGAAGATCTCATACGACACCCCCACCCCAGAGCTCAAGGGGCGGCTGATGTTGACTGATAACTTACTGAGGCAGAGGAATAAACCAGACTGTCAGTGTTCATTTGAAGAATGGTGAATCCATTCGGCCTAAAGAAGTTCAAAAAGCTCCTGGGACAAATCTAGGAGGAAAACACACATCAAGGGCCTTGGATATCTAGACAAACCAAAAGTGGGGAAAAAAAAAAAAAATCTATCGCTGAAGCATCAGACAATTTGAACAGCTTACAGGCTAAGTTTGTAAGATTTAGGGTGAGATTGAGGGATCTGTGTTCTTATTTGTGTAGAACTGCATTTTCTGGTGCCTTTTTTTATCAGACATCACATTTTTTGTGATTTTCTATGGCTGGTAAGGAAGCTGAGGGGCATCACTGGAGTCCACCAGTATTTTCTCCAGCACTGTGTTCATTTTATATTTCTGAGGTGCGACTGTTAATCATGAACCTGTCCAGTGTCTGCCTGACATTCGCTACTCTATCTCTACTCTTTTCTTTTGTCTCTCCTCTGTCCACTAATCCTAACTGGTCAAGGCAGATGGCCACCTACTCAGAGCTGTTTCCTACTGGTTTCTCTCTTCCATTAAACATTTTTTTCCTTCCCTTTCATAAGCTGAATAATACAGCTGAATTGAAATCGAAATCATTAGTTTTGTTTATTATGTTGTTCACCTCCCCTCCTTGAATCGCCACCTTATTGTGGTGGGGGGGCAATTTGCCCGTGGTAGGGTCTCCCAAGGCAAATTGGTCCTAGGTGACAGGTCAGACTAAGAGCGACTCAGAAGACCCTTATGACTATGTCTTCCTGTGGGCCCCCCACCTGCGGGAAGGGTCGTAAGGGTCCGGTGCACTAGCTCTAACTGGGAGGAAGCCCTGGGGCAGACCCAGGACACGCTTTAGGAACTGCGTCTCTCGGCTGGACTGGGAATGCCTGGGGGTCCCCCCAGGAGAGCTGGAGGAAGGGGCTGGGCAGAGCTTCTTAAGCTGCTGCCACCATGACCCTGAACAGGATAAGTGGAAGATGATGGATGAATGAATGTTGTTTTTAAAATTGTAACAGGTGAACAAAGTTTTATTCCTGTTGTCTCCACAGCATCAGGCAGGTGGCATCAACTCTTGGCTTTTGAGCATGACTGCTGTTGAATGGAGATGCCTAAGGTCACCAAATTTTCAACAAAGGTGCATCAGCTCAAGGCCAAAAAGGAGGTTGAAGGGTTCTACTGGCAACCACAGATATTTGTGATTTGAGGACATTTTTCTTACTGTTTTTACTTTGATTCAATGCTTACTTTCTAATTCTCAATTTAAGGAAATAAGTTGAATGTTCTTTCCTTTTCAAGGTTCATATTTTTAACCTTATTTACCATCCACATTAGTGGTAGAGTAATAAAATGACTTGTCTTTCGTCTCTCTGTCCACCAACCCCAGTCAGTGTAGGCAGATGGTCGCCTCCCCTGAGCCCTGGTCCTATTGGAGGTTTTTTGTCTTCTATTAAAGGAATGACAGATTGTGATGTCACAAGTCACACAATTCAAAATGGCTTGTTTTTCTTGAAGGGTGTCTTCTGGTGTAGGTTTTGTTCACGGCATTTCTCACACACCTTGATCAAAACCTGAGAACCCAATAAAGATGGATTTTACGCTATACTTTTTATATGCAGATGAGCGACTGCAGACCACACCCCCTTTGTGTCAGTGCCATGGATGCCATTATGTAAATTTCCTGTTATGGTCCAGGATGATTCTATTGGTTCTGATATGGCACCTGTTTGTTTTATCCATTCTACGCTTTCCAGTTATGGGGATAATAACTGTGCCCCACATTTAAACACAGTAGATTAAGCGTTAATGAAAACATAATCAGCTTATTTTATTTCACTTTTGTTATTAGATCCCTCTAAATCCTCCTAAGGCTTACAGACTGAACCTTTTATTGTTGAATGTCCTGTGTTTCTACAGAATAATCATTAGTCTGTGGCCTCCATTGGCAGGGCACACTGCTTCATTAGGATTTCTCCGGTGAATGTCTGTTGACTTTTCTGCTCCTTATGTAAATGTAGACAGGTTTGTACCTCTGACTTATCAAACAATCAGTTACTTTCCACCTCACTTTGTTTTCACCTTTTGTAATAGAGACCCTTCGTGGTGGAACTTGATCTTCGTCCAAGTACTGGAAGGACTCCAGCTCCCGTGCATCTATCATTGTCTCTGCAGAAAACGGACCAGACTTCCAGAACTCTAAATGCCTGGAAATTTATTCCTCCCACTTCTGCAACTGCTATTATAGTCATGCCAATACAGCTATTCTGAATCTGAGCTGAATCGGAAAAAAGGTACATTAATTTGCGCTGACAAGTTCCACTGATGATCCATCGCCTTGGGGAGCGACTGCATCGTTCCTTATGTATAAGACAATTTAGATCATCGATTAGCAGTCAGTCTGCAGGGCTTGGAACACACAGAGCACGGGGTCACAGGGTATGAACTCACCAAGGGCTCAGAGGAGGAATGACATTGTAAACTCCTGTTGTTGCCGATGCAGCATGCCATTCTGGCAAAATGATAACCATTCATCATGCACGCAAAGCATTAATTAGAACCATTCATAATGAAGCTCAAAGTTGACACAAAATGAATATTGATCCCACAGGAGTAAAACAGAGTCTACACATGAAGGCGAGAATGCTATGTCTGTGATCAATATTTTAACAGTGATTTAATAAGGATGATTGAGCCAAGGTCAACAGTTTGAAAACAGATGGAAAAGTGTCGTAATGTGACGCGTTACAGCCGGTATCACAGAGCCGCAATCAATTCTGTACGCATGAATCCAGTTGGAAGATGTTTGTAATGACGTGTTCTTATGAGCACACTGAGGGATATAATAAAGGCCTGGTGGGGTGTGTGTTTGTGTCACGTGGTAAACAGATTTGTTTATTGATCCGCTGGTGTGAACTCAGTAACTCAGTAAGACAGACAGGAAAATACTCATCCCCATAGGTAAGGGAGGCGTCTAATGAAATGAGAAACGTGACTCCATTACAGCAAATTTAATATGGGAACCTTGTGTTGATGATGGAGTGCAAGTTTTCTCTAAATAGTACCTGAGATGAATTTGGATAGGATGTGGGTTTCATTTTTTTTTTTAGTCAGGCATATCTGGATCCTCCAGGAAACTAAGAGCATCGTGTGTTTCCTCTTCTGTGTCCTGGCGAACTTCTAATGCACTGATATGTACATTTTAAATGTTAAGTTAATAAAAGGAACCAAAGGTCGCATTGAAACATGAACAAAATACACTTCTGATCAAAATGTTAACACCAGTTGAAAAATTGCAAGAGTGTACATTTTGCACTGTTGGATCTTAGAAATGAAATGGGAGTGAGATAATAAAAAAATTGAGATTGCAATTTATTGCAAACAACCATTAAACTGAAATAGGCTGTTCATCAGCTGATCAAAAGTTTAAGACCACAGCCTTTAAAGGTGACCCTTTGCATCGCTGCCCTCCTCAGCATTGTCTCATTCAACACAAAGTCAGACTGGAGACGTGGCAAAGGTGCAGCATGTGGTCACGAAGAACTTCAACGGTCACCTCTGCCTCATCACAGTCCAGACCTTACAACAATAATAGAAGACAGGAAGAGCCAACGAGGCTTGGATCGTCATCCTAGTGCTCAAATACTGCAATGAGGATCTGAGCATCAGTGTTTTCCATTGAATTCATCCTCCCTCTGCAAGGTTAAACAGGAACACTGGTCAGATAAGCAGACAAGCCCACATCCCTCGCGTTCTCACAATACTAACTGATAGGTTTGATCGCTTCATCCAAGAAATCATCTTGATGCAGACCACCTGCATACCAAAGAGCTCCAAACCAAACTCTCTGAACAGAAATCAATAAAAGAATCCAGTCATTGACCAACAAATAATCAAAAAATGAAAGAAATTATCCACACAATCCACAGAATTAACAAAATAATCTAAAAAATGACCATGACCACAAAATAAGTCAGGAACGGATGGAGCTTGACATAGACAAGCAGATTTATGCGGCATCTGCAGTAATGCAGACTCTGCATCGGTCCATTGTGGTGAAGCTGAGCCGAAAGGCAAAGCTCTCGATTTACTAGTCAATTTATGTTCCTACCCTCACCTATGGTCATGAGCTTTGGGTTATGACCAAAAAAAAAAAAAAAAAGATCCAGGATACAAGCAGCCGAAATGCGTTTCCTCTGCAGGGTGGCTTAGAGAGAGAGGGAAGGGCTGAGGGTAGAGCTGCTGCTCCTCCACGTCGAGGGGCATCGGGCTCAGTTGCCTCCTGGAGGTCTCCGTGGTGAAGTGTTTCAGGCACGTCCCACTAGGAGGAGGCCTCGGGGAAGACCCAGGACGAGCTGGGGAGACGGTCTCTCTGCTAGCCTGTGAACTCCTCAGGATCCCCCCGGAGGAGCTGGATGAAGTAGCCGAGGAGAGCGAAGTCTGGGATTCCATGCTCCAGCTGTTACCCCGCGACCCAATTACTGATACTGAGACGGATATCTACATCTGTGTGCTCAGGTGTTTCATAGAACTGAAACATCTTGAATTGAATGCATCCCCGTGTTCTTCCTTCCTCTTCATATTTCATTCATCCTTCCTTTCCATGACCTGATTCACAGCTGGAGCTAAAGGGAATCAATAATCTCGCCATGGAAAATCAGACATCAAAGACAGACATTTCTCCTACTTTAAAGACTATCAAGTAGAAATCTGAACTGACCTTGCACTTTAACTATTTTGCTGCAATCTAATTAATTCCCACCATTCTGAAGTAGTTATAGCCTCTCTGACATGGTTTATTAATCCTAGGCATAAATTCGTAACTCCTATATCTGATGATCCTAATTGCTTCATAAAGTCTCGTGTTGTTAAATGCTGCTGCGTTGGAGCTATACTGCATGTAATGGCCGACGTGCAACTTTTAAGGCCATAAACCAGGCTTCAAGTACTTTTGGTCGAGGGCCAGAGACACTATGGAGGCCAGACTTAAAAAGCCAGTGTTCTACCCAAAAAGCATATTGAGAGAGACTTTAGGTAATTTGTTTGAATGAATGAATCATTTATTTATTTTTAGAAATGGGAGAACTTATATTAATGGACATTAACATGCACAATAAATATGTAAAATTATATCTACAGTAGGTGGCTAATTTCCATCTCCAGTCCAATTGGCAGGTTGATGTCAATCACATCAAAACAAAACCAATAAGACCTCAGAAGAGGTGAAGAGTCCGGGGACACACGAAGTTACTGTACAGGATTGCAAAGCACACAACTGTACAGATGGCCATAGCACACGTTTGCACATGACTGTATGCAGAGGTGTGTATAGATATAATTGCACTAAGTTGTTTATCACATATGGGCATATTTTGTACAGTAAGATTTTTATAACATTTTTAAATCTGCCAATGTAGAAAGGAAACATGATATTGCTGTGATTTTACATGCAATTTTCAACACATAGGAGTAAAAGAATGCAAAATGGGCAATAAGTCTATAATTAAGAACATTTTTTAAAAAAACCAAAAGTCTACACCAAACGGCTGCCTCCGAAAAGCAGAATTGTGTGCGTTTTTTAGTCTTTTCTTGTTCTAAGCAGTGGTGACACCCATCTCAAAAACCAACAGGATGGAGATCAGAAAGTAGCCAACAAACATGGTACGTACGTGTCAAATTGGTTTATACACTTTTGTTATGACCCCTGGTCATAATGTGTTTTGCTGCCCTATGATGATTTGTGTTTTGCATGCAGCACTCCCTCCCAGGGACGTGCACAGATAGACCCTGGTGGTGCTGAAGCACCTGCCCTTTTGGAAAAAAATTTTTTTTCTCTTCAAACCTTTGTCCTAAAAAAACATATATCACCTGTGTGTAAATTATCGACAATTAAAATGTAGTTTTAATTTAAAATTAATTAACTCCCATTGGCGCTTGCTCAGCCCTCTCTCTCTC
>JAQQAE010005026.1:0-18072 GCA_029823295.1 Pseudamia nigra | reverse complement strand
GGGGTGCGGGAGACAGATGTGTCAGTCTCAGCCAAATCCTACCTTTACCTGGGAGAAAGTCGCCCTCTGCTGGAGTCACGAGGCCTTGCAGCCTTCTGTTCAGATTGAGAACAGACTGTACAGTCTATGGCACAGACAGGAGTTTGTGTCTGATTACAGGGATGATGAATAGGACAGTTTGACTTTGGTGTAGTCTTTACAAGACTAAGAGTCGTCTTTTGGACAGAAAGAAAGAAAAATGTGTCTAGAGCCACAAAAATATCTGCTAAAACATGTTAAAAACCAATTAGTTAATTGTTTTATTCATTTTTTATTATTTTCCTTCATTTGGCAGACTTCTTTTTGGTTAAACTTTTGTATATTTTATTCATTTTTGTGAAATTTTGTGAATATTCCAAATTATTGTCTACATTTTTTTTTTCAGGTTTGTGACTTCTTTTCCTTCGAGTTCTTGTTATTTGTTGACGTCATTGACTCTTCTGTCTTTTTAAAAATTTAGTCGATTGTTTTATTTTTCATTCAGTTAATTTACTATTTTAGTCGTTTTTGCCCATTTTTGTCAGTTTCCCTCTTCGTTTCCTTCGAATTCTGCATGATTTTATTCAATTATCAGTTGCGCTCATTATTTTGTTCATTTCCGTTAGTATTTGTTTTCTTAATTTTGAAATAAAATCTAAACATCTAATTTGTTATAGTTCCCATTCATTTTTATTGAGACTGATACGTTTGTTGTGTTTCACATCCTAAAATTAGAATGTATAATGATTTGATTAAAATGAATAAATTCTTTACGCAGTCTCTTATGCAGCTTCTTAGATGTATTTTTATTCTGCACACTATTTTATAATGTGTTATTAATATTTTCCACATAATGATCCATAGATAAAACAAAAACAACCTACGTTAGTATTGGATGCTGGACAGTTTTACTCATAATGTTATTTTAAGAACTATCATATATTAAATTTTATCTGTTTTTGGTGTAAGGTACCAATCATAAAAGATCTAATGATGTTGTAATCATAATATTATTAAAATGTAAAAGCTGGCTGCACGTTTCTCACCAATCTTACACAAAATTGTATAATCTTTTTTAAGTGGTGGGGGTAAAAGTGATATTATTTTCATGGGGCCACAAATCCGTGGCGGCACCTGTTTGTAACGTAGCTTTGACAGAGTATTGGTCAGTAAAACGGTTTGATATAGTTAAGGTAGAATGTACTAATATAGTGTAGCGTTAAAGTGTTCCTTCTGACTTGTTTCTAATTATATCATCCTTGTTTCAAAAATGTCTTTCATGTTATCTCTAAATATATGAGTTTGTAACAATTTGCATGCATAAAGATGATACTTCGCATGATATATGGCATTTTCCACTGGAGTTACGTTAATATGTGTATTGTGTCATTTATTTGGTGTTGAAGTGTTGGAATTGCGCCATCTGGTGGACACTTCTACAAACTACACTCTTCTGTCACAAAAATGTTTGTTTCATTTATTTAGCTGTTAACCTGTCACAATTTTACTTTAACCACATATTTTCCAGCAGGAGGTTTACAAACTCACTGGAGATTTCAAATGGTTACGTACGGTTACTTATGACAACTTCCGGTCTCAAATGATGAAAAAAGGGCTCTTTTTCGTTTTCATTTGTCAGCGATTTTATTCTTTGATATTTTAACTGGAAAAATATACTCAAACTATTTCTTAAATGTTACATATTAACCGTTGGCCTAGACGTAAAAACGCAGTTTTTCCATTTTGATATCTGTATTCTAAAACAAGTTTTTTTTTAAAAAATTTTTAATACTCGTATAGAACAAGAAACTCCAACACGGACCAATCTGGCTAATTTTCTTGATAATTTTGCTCACTTTGTGGAGGATTTTCTTCAGTTTTGTTTATTTTTTTCTTCTCGTTGTTCATTCTGATTTATTATAATGTGCACTGTAATGTGCACTTTGATAAGGGCACAAAAACGCCCGGTGCAGACAGAACGGGTCACGTGCTTCTTCGCGTGGTTGAGTTTGGGTCTCGTGCAGGTCTCTTCATGACTTGTGGGCATCTGGAAGCTTCCTACCCATTCCAAAATAATGGGACACCTCACTATTTTTCATTTTCAGGGAGTCATACATGAAAAGAGGCAACCGCACCTGAAAAACAATGACGTACTGTATATCGACAAGGGTTAAATATTCAGAAAATCACTAAAAATGATCACAATAATGAAGATAATGAGAAAAAATGAACACAATATAAAGAAAATTAGTAAAAACAAAATAATCCAGAAATCGAAAAAACTGAACAGAATTAAATCAAATTAGTAAAAATAAAATAATCAAGAAAGTGAGAAAAAATGAAAAAAGAAAACATAGTTAAGAAAATTTGTCAAACTAAACAGAGTTTTTAAGAAAATCAACAAAAATGAACAATATAATCAAACCAATGCACACAAATGAATGAAATAATCAAGAAGATGAACCAAAGAAATGTTCTGTATGTCGGATGTGGTAGTTTGCAGCACAGGGGCCCCTCAGCAGACAGTGCTCGCATCCTTCCTGTTTGCGTCCACACCTCGCACTCTCATTACAACTCCAACCACTGTCATCTACAGAAGTTCTTTGATGACACCGCAGCTGTGGGCAGTGTGTCTGGGGGGGAAACGGCAGGAATACAGGGGAGTCATCACAGACTTGGCCGACTGATGTGAACAAAACCACCTGCACTTGAACAGCAGGAAGACAAAGGAGGGTGTGATTGACTTCCAACCACACGCCGGTGAACATCCAGGGTTCAGACACTGAGATAGTGGACTCAGGATTTAAATACCTGGGTGTTCACCTCAACAACAAACTGGACTAGTCGGACAACACCGATGCCCTTGACAAGACGGGCCAGAGTCGCCTCCACCTCCTGAGGAGACTGAGGTCCTTTAATGTGAGCAGGGCACTGCTCCGGACCTTCTATGACACTGTGGAGGCCTCTGCTGTCCTCTATGCCAGCGTGTGCAGGGTGACAGACACAGGAAGACTTACCAGCCAGCTCTGTCATGGGCTCCATCGAGGAGGTGGCAGACAAAAGGATGTTGGTCAAGCTGACATCCATCACGGACAACACCTCCCACCCACTGCACCACACTGAAGCCCTGAGCAGCTCCTTCAGCTGCAGACTGCTACACCAACATTGCTACCACGGGTTATTCTTCCCCACAGCCATCAGACTCAATATCTTGTCATTTGTAGACTCACATGCTCGCCCGTTACACAAATTAATCTTGCTCAGTTGAGTTGTGCAATTGTCAATAAAACACTGTTTTCTGCACTTTAACCTTGCACTTCTGTAAATAATCTCATGCAATTTGTATACAGTGGATTTCAAGTCCACACATCGCTGTTCAAATGCCAGGTTTTGTGAGCTAAAAAGGTGACACCAAAATAAATAAATTAACAACTTTTTCCACCTTTAATGTGACTTATAACCACTACAACGCAATTGAAAAACAAACTTGGGCCTTAGTCAGGGTGGAGGGAATTATGAACAGTTCCTAATACCCACTGTTGGCACAAAACCTTTGGGCTTCTGTTAGAAAGATGAAGATGAACTTCATCTTTCAGTACAACAATGACCCAAAACACACATCCAAATCAACAAAACAATGGCTTCACCAGCATAAGATTGAGGTTTTGGAATGGCTCAGCCAGACTCCAGACCTGAATCCCATCAAGCATCTGTGGGGTGATCTGAAGAGGGCTGTGCACAGGAGATGCCCTCACAATCTGTCAGATTTGGAAACAATTTTGCAAAGAAGAGTGGGCAAATATTGCCACATCAAGACGTGCCACGCTGATAGACTCCTACACAAAAAGACTGAGTGCTGGAATAAAAGCTAAAGGTGCTGTTAGTTTAAGGGTGTGTATATTTATGCAACCAGGTTATTTTAAGTTTTTTATTTGTATTTTTCCCCTTTAAAGGTTTCAGTTTGTTTTTCAATTGTGTTGCACAGGTTATAGGTCACATTAAAGGTGGAAAAAGTTGTGAAATTATTTATCTTGGTGTCAATGTTTTACATCACAAAAACCTGGCATTTGAACAGCGGTGTGTAGACTTTTGAGATGCACTGTATAATCTGTGCAATATGTCGTCCAAGTTGTTTCTAATGCCCCATTTTAATATGTGAAATTTTAAATAGTTTCTTGCACTTGCATGTGTGCACTGTTATTTATTCCATATCAATCCCTTATGCTGCTGTTGCAAACAAATTTCCTGTGTGGTATAAAGTCTTATCAAATAGCCAGAAAAATCAGGAAAAAAATAAACAAAACGGTAAAACAAAATGAGTAAACTTGAACAAGATAATAAAAAATGTGAACAGAATTAAACTAACCATGTAAATGTACAAAAATGAACCAAATAACCAGGAAAATGAGGGAAAAAACAAACAAAATGAGCAAAACTGAACATAATAAAGAGCCTGAAGAAAAATGATCAAGAAATTGAATTTTTTTAAACAAGAGCATTTATAACAAATAATAAGAAAGAGAATAATCAAGAAATTGGATAATTCACAGAATAACTTATAATTCATTAAAAAATAAACAGACTAGTAAAGAATGTAAACAAAATGAACAAAGTAACAAAGAAAATATGCACGTGTGGCTATGTAGTAAATAATAAACAGTAATGTACAAAAATGGTCAAAATAATAAAACAAATATAATGAACAAAATAGGCCATAAAATGAACAAAATTGCGAATGTTTAAATTCACAAATTAAGAGACACAATGAACAAATACTGTATGATTAAAAGATGCAACAAAACAATAAATATAATGAACAAAATACACCACCTAATGAACAAAAATGAAAAAAAAAAATGCAGCAACAAAATAAAGAAAATAAATAAAACAATCCCTCAGTCTCAGTCTTTTTGCTAGATTAGTAATATTCATTTTGGAAAATAGTACATTTTGGACTTAAAATTATTTTTTTGCCTTCTGAAAAACAGCCAGGTATTTGCACGTGCAGAATTAAAATGTCAATAATAGTTTTAATTGATGCATGTTACATTCAATACCCACGGTGATCCTCCCACACATCACTTGCATACATACAGAACTGTTCTTGCCGTCTCAGATGAGGAATGCAACACACAACTTGTAAATGCCTTACACTATCATATATTTACAGATTATCCTCCACTTCTGTACATGGCAATCCTTAAATATGATCAAACATCAATGGAATAACATAGGATACAATGTATGACTGATTGTATGTAGTTTTCTCTGAAGCATATTTAATGTACTTTCCGTCCAAAAAAAGGCATGTGCCACAAAGCACGGTCGTAAAAAGTGAGTCACACAGTTAGACGCAGGTTAAAAACTCCACAAATGCCTCGTCTTCATTCATAGTTCACAAGATGAAACTCTT
Organism: Pseudamia nigra; assembly: GCA_029823295.1. Taxonomy (NCBI): domain Eukaryota; kingdom Metazoa; phylum Chordata; class Actinopteri; order Kurtiformes; family Apogonidae; genus Pseudamia; species Pseudamia nigra. Next base: position 12,641 of record JAQQAE010005026.1, on the reverse strand, counting down.
CCTTCAGCAGGGTTGTTAGAAGTACAAAAAGACAAGTCAAAGTAATCAAAGGGAATAGAAAATAAAACCAAAAACGTGCTCAGTGCATTAAGACTTTTTCCCGACATATATATAACACAGAAAACTAGGGGTGTTTGCCCTGTTCCGTCGCTGTGATAAATAAATTCACATTGTTACAGTCGAGACAGTGAGAGAGGGCTTGAAAACCAAATGTACACAAGTAAACACAAGTGAAGCGAACAAAAAGAAAAAAAAACAAACAAACAAAAAACACATGTGAAGGCAAAACGGACAGTTAAATCGCCTCCTTCCGGGTTTAGATAAGAGCTTTGATGAGTCATATACACTGCTGTTAGCTACATGAAGTATTTTGGCCTTTTAATCAATAACCATATGTTTGTTTGGAGGAGCTGTGGTTCTGTTTGGTATCGACTAGACATTTTATACTCCACAAGGTCTGTAACTGCTTTCAGTCAGTAAACATACAGTAAGTGTAAGGAGACCCACCATAGTGAATATAGATGCACAGAGGTAGACCCGCTCAGGCTGTCGCCATGTGTCGGCCATATTGGAGAGGTCAGGAAGGATTGAAGATGTGGTTTTAGGGAGAAAAATAAAATAAACAGAAAAAAGTGCAAGGAAAATTGCTGTTTTGTTTGTTTGGGTTTAATGTCGCGAAAGCCAGCGTAGCATTAAATTAAAATGAGCAGAATAAGGAAAAGAATCAGAAAAATGCATGACAGACTCAATAAAATTATGACTACATGGACAAAATAAGCAAGAAAATGGATAAAATGATACAATTAACAAAGCAAGAAAATGAACAAAGGTGATCATATTTAAATAAAATAATGAATAAATTAACAATATAAACAAAAATGAATGAAATAATTAAATACCAAAATATGTGGAAAAAAATAAAACAAAAATGTACAAAATAAAATATACAAAGCAAGAAAATGAACTGAAACCCAAATGATACAAAAATAATGATTTAAGTTACCATAAAAAGAAATAATTATAATACAACTAAAAACTAAATGCACAAAAATATATATAAGCAATAAAATGAAAAATAATGAATAAAAAGGAACAAAATAAAAAACAAAATAAACCAAGAACGTTCCAAAAATGAAATAATAAAATGATCAAGATAAATAACAAAACAATTAATATAATGGACAAAATAAGCCATAAAATGAACAATAGTGATCAAATAATGAATTAATTTACAAATTAAGCAACAAAATGAAAAGACATGAACCAAATAACCACCAAAATAAAACATCTAATAAAAAGGACAAAATAATAAAGAAAAGTTAAGAAAAAAAATGAACACAAATGATTGAAATAGACAATGGACAAAATAGGCCATGACATGAATAAAAATGATCAGATTAAGAAAATTAGTTTAAAAAAATAAATAAAAAATTAACAGAATTCTCAAGAAAACCATGAAAAATGAAAAAAATAATCATGAATGTGAACAAAATGAATAAACTAACAAAGAAAATGTGCAAAACTGAACAAAATAATTAAGGAAAATGATCCATGTAATGAAAATAATAATGTAAAACAAAAAGAGCAATAATAGACCAAATAATCAAGAAAAATGAAAAAAAAGAACTAAACAACAAAATGAACTTTAAATGAATAAAGCGATCTATCAAGCGAATAATAAACTCACAAATTAAGTGACAAAATGAACGTAAACGAACAAAATAAGCAAAAAAAAAAGAAAAAAAAGTGAAGTTTAATGAACAAAACCAATGAAAAAAACTCACCCAAATGCACAAAATCAAAAATGAGCCTCATAATAAAGGAAACATAGGCAAAATAATTCTTCAATCTGAATTGTTTTTTGGTAGATGAGGAGTGTTAAAACTGTTCAGAGATGGTTTATGTGTGGATCTCTCCAACATGGCGACCACACAGATGCAGCATCTACCTCTAACAATCAGAGTTATGTGTCAGCAGAAGACGCTGCTTTTTCATGTGTTTAAAGTGACAAGAGTTGGTTTTTAAATTCCATTGATAAGGGGGCGGAGGGTATGAGTCAGCATGGTTCTTTGTAGTGTCAACAACTGGCTGAACAAGCATAAGTGTGGCTGAGAACACACACACACACACATATATACACATGCACACATATACACACAGTAGTGGCTGATGACATGAGATGACATTCAGACTGGCACAGAAACGGCGTCGGTGTTAAAAAAAAAAAAAGTCCTCAAAGTACAGGGAAACAACAGGATGAATCAAAAATCCAAAAATATAAAACAGTAGTATTTGCAGCCAGCTGCTGCAAGGGGCGAATGCGAAGGAAGACTTGAGCAGGGATGGATTAGTTGTAAAATCGGACAACGGCGCTTGTCATGACAGTCTTTTCTCACTTGAAGCACACAAGTCATTTTTACAGTGTTTATCTCCTTGGCAAACATCCGATCGTCCGCAAGCCTGTTTTCGGTTCAAACAAAATCAGATATGCAGCTGTGGATTTTTTTTGGGACACACTGTGTATTGTCAAATCATCGTGACATTATCTCATCACAAGGTTAAAGGACATTTTTTTTACAGTTTCATAAAGGCCAACAATGGAACTATTGTATTGCAGTTAAAGACAAAGCAGAAACGTTTTTTTTGCCACAAAGCGTGAATCTAAATGAGGAGAGTCAGTCACTGTTGGACTTTCAAATCTTCAACGAGCGGCTGTGACAAAGATGTAGCTTTTTCCACCTTGGCATGGTTTTTGACACTTTGCTCTTGTCGTCAAAGGCAGACAGTGTTGATATATGTAGTCATATAAATAACAAAATAGTACAGTATAAATATAAAGATTCTGTGTGTGTGTATGTGTGGGGTAAATAGTGTGTGAGTATAACATAAGAGAGTGTGTGTTGTGTGCGCTTGTGAGCCAGTGTTAGGACAGGAAAGGAGAGGGGAGGTGGGGTTAGAGGTGAGGTTTTCCCTCCCCCACCTCGTGGAAGAGCGAGGTGTAAAACTCGGGCTCCAGTTGCTTGTTGCGGTAACGCTGGACAATCTCAGTTATTTTCTGCTTCCGCCTCACGTGAGGAGGATTGTACAAGTCACTTTCCAGACGCTTCCGTCGGCACACATTGATGACAGTCTGACGAACCAGAAACCCTGAAAGGAGGCAAACAAGACACGGATAAAGCAACAGAATGTTTAGAAGCACATGAATATGACATGGTTTTCCAGAAATGACACTATTCTGAATTGCACAGGTGTCGTGTCAACAGCATATTTTGCTTAAATGTATCGCATTAAGGGACATGTCAATCATTTATTGTCACTGCTAGAGTCAGTCGTCTTAATTTTTATTAACTGTCATCATTCATTCTCACTTTTTCTTACATGTTCTGCTCTGCTTAAGAATCTCAAGCATCTTAAGAGTCCTCCTCACTACTCCTAACAGTTTGTCACCTTAGGACCTCTTTGAAGAGTTAAGATGTTTAATGAATCATTTTTATCTTTAGTAAGATCTACTCTTAAAAATTCTAAGAATCTATGGTTCTAAGAATCATAATTCTAAGAATCCTTTTAGAATTATGAGCGTGGTCTTCGCTAGGAGTTACTCTTTGCACCAAGCCTCGTCTATAAAGCCGGCCGCACACAGAGAAATGCGACTCATCTCAACTGGAAATTGGCTTGATGTGCGGTGGAAAAATCCCGACCCAGATTTTTCAGTCTTGATGACGTCCCGACAGAAATCGTGCCGATTCAACATGTTGAATCGGCAGGACTTGGCAGGACTCGGTCTCGGCAATGTGCGGCGGTCACGACTCCGACTTGGCGACTTTTATCATTGGTGGACGTGTGTCACAACGCAATCACTGTTTTGTGTCAATAGATGGCGCCAGTTCCCAGGCGTGTGTCGTGGTGTCAATCTGCAGCCGTGTGCGAGGTTCCTTCAGTCATGTTTCTCTATGTGTGGCCGGCTTAAGACATCTTTGGACACGGATACAACGAGTCAGTTGAAACGTAGGTTGAAACACACAGGATCCTTTTTACAACCCCTGAAGCATAGGCATAAGCGAAAATGTACAAAATAACACCTACATGAACAAAAATAACACAAATATTGCAGAATACGTCTTTACTCTATGACAGAAATGGGTGTGCCTAAGAATCTCCTCCCCACCACTGCCACAGTGTTCATTTTGTCCCATCTGATCATTTCACTTATAGGACCCGTGTTGTGAAAATCCATTTTTATTAGGTTTGGGGGTTCATATTAATTCTAAGATGTAAAATGAAATCTGAAAATCTTCCTCAGTGGTACCAGTCCTGTAAAATTCCCACAACAAGATGGTCAACAGGAAAAACAACACGCATATAATAGTGAATTTAAATTTTATAATATTGCAAGTTCAAACAAAAAATATTCAAGCTAAAATTAGTCCCGCCCACACGAGCAACTGCCAATATTGCTGATTTATTTTTCCAGAAAATTGTCCATAAAACTGTCATCACTGTATGTTCACAATGTCCTTTTGTCAGAAAATGATCCTAGATAAACATGGGATTGACCTGCTCTTCAACCAATCAGAGCATTTCCTGCCGAGAACTGGGTGGGTACAATATTTTTCTATTAAAACAGGGCATGTGGGGCAGAGTTAGAAAGACGCCATCAGAAAATGAAAGAAAACTCAAACCAACACATTTTATTTTGTCAACACCCGTACAGAAATCTTTGATGCACACGTGTAAGTGCTATGATATGGGACCTTTAAGGCAATCTTAACTCTGGACCGCTTAAACACAGTAGGTGACTGCAAAGCACTTGAACACTAAAAGCTGACTGATATGAAATGGAAAAAAGAAGGAAATCTGTTGGAGTAGTTAGATTAAGTTGCTGCCGCAGGTGAGTCGCCTTTCAACACAAATCTAATTTTCATTAATTTCACTGATCAGGGTTTAAGTTCAAGACCGATAAGCTCAACATAATTTCATCAACGCCAACATTCAATGAAAACAACAGAAGTGGATTAAACAAAGTGAACATGTGCCTAATGAACTAAAATAATACTTTGCATGCTACCCTTCCTGTTCACAACTCATTGACTCACTTTCTGTGGAGAACTTTATGAGGCATTAAGCGCAGGTAAAATTGGAAAAAGGAGTTGTGTATGGGCTGTTACCTAGAGCTCTGCGGCTGACCACCATGCCGTCCACTAGGGGAATCACCATGCCAAATTTACCCACAGCCCCGTGCAGCCGGATCCTGAAGAGGCCCGTCTTTAGAGGGTGGATGAAGATTAGAGGAACGTCCTTCTCTAGTAAACCTGACCTGCAGCACCAAACACGACAATATTATTAACATCATTATGAAACCCACTGACACACATTAAGTGAAAAAGCTGCCTGCATGCCATGGCTTGTAGTTGTTCTCAGTTTCTGCAAAGTTTTGTATTGAAATATTAATTCATTTTTACTTTAAGGACTTTCACTGTAGCTTTAGACAGTTCAGTCATTGACAGCGTTCCCACTCTTTTCTCACAATTATTTTCCAGGACGTTTACAGCTGCTACACTATGACAGACAAGTTATTATACCATACACAAAAACATCCTCCCAACGTACAACACTAGCAACACTCTTCAACTGAAAGTCATTAGTTTTGTGTCTTGGTGCTTCTTTGAAAAAAAAAAAGAAAAAAAAAAAAGAAACAGGATCAGAAAAGTCGTGAAAAAATGAAGTTAACATAAAATCAACAAAATGACCCCAAAATTTAACATGAAAAATCTACAATATGATCAAAACAATCAACTAAATTAACAAAAATGAACAAAATAACACCAAAATTTAACAACAACAAAAATCAACAAAATAAGCAACAGTAATTTTCTGTGACAACTTAAGCTTTTCCAGGACATGTGACTTTTTTTCCCCCTCACTTTCCGTATTTTCCCAGGTTTTCCAGGATGTGTGGGAACCCCAATTAAGGAGATTTAGCTTGACTTTGCAGAATGCACACACCTGTTTTTCTTGACTTTTCAACATAAACAAAGGAAAAACCCTGAAGGTGTGTCCAAATTTTTGACAGTCAGTCTATGTCAAATATTGTAGCTATATATATATTTGACAGTCAACAGAGCTTTTCTCTATTTATAAAAAAGACATCTCATCTAAATTTAAAAGACAAACTTCCTCATGTTGCTCAACACACCTCTCACAACCAGCATGGCCACTAATCTGTTAACAAGAACACTGGAATGAAAATCAACATCAAATGTCATGACAACAACAGACACCAACTATTTACATTCCATTGCTGACTGTAGATAAATACATAATTCAGCTCCAGTACATCCAACCCCTGTAGCAAACATTCTGACTGTTTGGACAAAGTGTAAGGTTTTTGCTCATCAAACAACAGCTCCAAATGTTAACTGAATCAGGTTGAGCCTCGTCTTTGTCACAGATTTATGTTATTCTTTGTTTTTTCTGACCAAAAAACTCAGAATAACATCTAACACCTTAAAGGAATGAGGGTGAAAACAATATGTCACTTGTGCTAAGTTTTCCTGTAAGTCGCGTCGTCATTGCACTCTCACATTGTTCACCGTGGTCACAGCTCTGCCACACAACATCTTTCTTTGTCTGCTTTTGCACGCACTGTACATTTTGGACTTCCTGTTTTCGTTCTGTAGCTGCATGTTTGTTACACACACCCAAGCCTGTGATGTTTTTTTTTTGTTGCAGATCTGCCGTTTGTCAGAACCTGACCAAGAGTGGCTCGTGAACCATGCTAACAGGACCGTAAAAGTGGTTCCGTACCTGCAGGAAGTGCTGTTGCTCATGCTCGCTTCCAAACCTGTGCTGGTTTCAGCCAAGAGATCAGACAGTGGGAAGTTCTCTAAAAAACACACACACACACACATACACACACACACACATACACACACACACACACACACACACACACACACACACACACACACACACACACACAGTAACTTTCATGTATTGAGTGTTGAAAATACAGCTGCTTTTCTCATTAATACTGCAGGTTGTAATAACTGATGGTTACAAATAAAAATCAAAAAGCACAAAGAAGCACTGGTAAATTTAAATCTAAAATGCATCTTTTTAATGCATCAGATTCTGTCCTGTTAATACTCTATACTGTACTTAATGTTTTGTATTACATTAATATAACCCTTTAATACGTGGTGTCCACTACACTGCCATACAAGGGCAAAGTGACAGTAATGAGGCATCATTACATTTATAGAAATTACAAACTTAAGGCAAGTCAGTGAGTATTTTGACATCTTCTTCTTCTCCTCCTTTCGGCTGCTGCCCTCAGGGGTCGCCACAGCGAAATACCAATGATTCACATGTTTGATCTGGCATAGGTTTTTTACGTCGGATGCCCTTCCCGACACAACCCTCAAAACAAGGGCAAATAAACTAAGAAAATATACTTAGGAAAAAGGAGCAACATGAGAAGCAAAAGGGACAAAACAAATAAGTAAGGAAAATGAATTAAAGTGAACCGAAACAGAAAATGAATCACATTAGACCCACAAAGAAGAAAAATAAACCATAATAAAAAGATGAGGACAAAAATAAACAAAAACAAAAAAAAAAAAAAATCAAGATATTGCTCAGGAAGGAACAAAAAAATAACAAAATAATCAAGTAAATGAACCAAATGAGATGCAAAATAAGAGAAATGAACAACAATGAACCAGCCATCAAGAAAATGCCTAAAAAACACAAAAAACAACTTTCAAATATTTTTTCTCCATTTCACTGTTTGCTGAGTTAATGCACTTGTATAGTTACTTGCACAAACTCAAGCTAAAGTATTTGCAGTAACGAGCATTATTTAGCCTTATGTAAACCACTATAATACAAAAAAATACTGTACCACTTGCATGGCTGATTACTAATTTTGTTTTTATACATTGTCAAATAGTAACTAAAGCATAATTATGATTGTATTTCACCAAACTGACATGCCCTGGCATACATAATTTAACCATTTTCAACCACTACCTTGCACTGTGACATTTTGTAGATTGTTTGGAAGTATCACAAGGCTGAAAATATCGTATCTCCAATTTTTTAATAATTCATGCATTAAAGGGTTAAAACATGAAGGTTTGAACTGTTTACAATAAACACAAGGCATAAAAAAATGTACAGAGATGTTGCTCAGAGAAGGAGGATTAAAGGACTGCGCTCACCGATATCATCAAAGCGTTCCACCCAGACCACAAACACCTTTGTCTCAGGACCCAGAGGTGGGAAGGACTTTCCAGTCGATGACCTCTTGGCCTTCACCAAAGGACTCAGCTGCACAAACAGAACAACACACAGTAAAAGCATGAGAAATTAGGACAAATCTGGACCTATAGAAACTTGTATATAAATGGCAAAAGTACACACGTTCTTTACGGCAGTAGAAGTACAGATAACAGTTTGATAAAAAAAGTAGGACTGATGCAACTTCTTTACTGCAGTAAAAAAAACAATCTACATCTTTTAAACAATTTTCATGTTATTACATCTTTTATATGGCTTATATGTTGTTGCATCTTGTAACTTTTTATCATATCTTGTACATAATTTTCACCTTCTGGCATCATTACCTCCGCCAAGGAGGTTAAATGTTTTTGGTGGTGTTTGTTTGTTTGTCTGTTGGCAACATTACTCACAAATATTTCAGGATTTTGATGAAATTTTCAGGATAGCTCAGAAATGATACAAGAAACAATTATTTATATTTTGGGGGTAATCTGACAATATCCTAGGTTCTACCATGCAACACAGTTTGATCCAGATGCAGCAATATTCTGGACCTGGTGATCTAGATTGCTCAAATTTATAGGGCTGATAGGAAATGCACTACTGCAAGGTAAAAGAAAAAGCTGCAGACAAGCCACTAACATCAAACTGTAGCTGTAACTGACCTGATTCAGTACAGTGCCAGCAGATTCAATTTATGTTCAATATTTGCAAAGCTAGATCCAGAAGAAAACCGGCATCATAAAAATATAATTTTTTGTAAATAACTAACTATGCACGACAACAATGTAATTTCAAATGCTGACTGGGTTTTCAAGGTCAAGGAATCTGATAAAAAGAGGAAAAATAATCTAGGGATATTAATTCTGGACGTAATAATACTATGGAGGATGGTTTTACGTAATGGCTGTACACAGTGAGCTGCCTTGGTGGAGGTCTATGTTGTCTGAGTGCCTTCTAGTTTAAGATGTTTCCTTTTGCCATGGTTGCCGTGTGTGACATAGATCCATCCAGGGAAAATGGTCTTGTGTTGGGAATGTTTGCAGTGATGCAAATTAAGAATAATCAATACTTCTCCTCAAAGGCATGGGAGAAACATGGTTTAAAAATTTAAAGTGTACAAAGTTCTGATATTTGACTCCAAATGTAAGGAAGAAAGTTGTCAGGAAAACAAATACTCAAGTTACATACAGATGCTTAAAAACTATTAGTGTAATGAAATATTTGGACTTTTTTATTTCCCACCTGTATAAGGTAAGACATACCTTTTTGGCAGACTCCAGGCTTTCTGAATGGTTGGGGAACAGCTCCAGTGTAAGATTGGGTTGCTTGAGTAAACCAGGCATGAGGTCTGAGTTGGTATCTGCTTCCACTGTGGAGTCACTGTGCACTGATGACTCCTCTGGGATACAACAAACAGTAAAAGACAGATTTAGAAATCCTGAATCCACTATTGCTTTTGTATCATGTTTAATATTTATTGATACCAATTTAAAGTTACTAACCAGAATTCTCTGTTAAGGATGGAACGACAAAGGCAATTTCTGTCAGTGCGTCAGCGTAGTACAAAACCTTCTTCTCTCCGTTAAAGACTGAACCTCCTGTGTCTTCAGGAGTCGATGGATCTTCTGCAGAAAACACAGAAATGAGAAAAAAAAAAAAAAAGCAAGATAAACATCAACACACTTTCATTTAGCGACATGACATCTGTAAATTGGCCTGGAAAGTAGATCATGTGTTAAAATAAGACTGATCACAATCTCAGATAGTGAGGTCACTCACAAAGCTTCCATGTCCACTTTATAATTAATCAACTAAAAAAGGCAACACCTGAATTGAATGAAGAGCCTTCCTTTGAACAATTATTGCAGTCTAATCTTTCAGCTGCAACAAGTTATTTAACCATGATGTCATGAGAAGCTTCTCATTTCTTTTTTTTCTATCAATGCTTTTCCCCAATAGAACAGACAAATTCCCAGTTGATAATACTAGAATTCATGGGGCTCAAACAGTGACGGAGTGGTTCAGTACGGTGGCTGAGAAGTGTGAAGCAAAATTACACATTGTGAAAGCTTTTACAAACCTTAAGCCAAATCTACATAAGGGAAAACAGTTTCATATTTTGCAAAACAAAATTACCCACTTGCACAACCCTTTCTGTGGTACAACCCAGCATGATGGAGTTTACTTTTAAGAGTCTACAAACTGCTGTTTACACAGTGTTAACTTTACATCTTGTCTATGATTACATCATATGAGTGGCCCTAAAATACTGTATGTGATGATGCAGGAATTATGCTCTTTGTGTTTGATCTGTCCATTAAAAATTCTAGACATCATCCACACAAAGAGCAAAATGGTATAATCTTTTGTAGACTCCACAAAAAGGGCAAATTATTCAGCAAACACTCAACGAAATGCGTTTTGTGCAGGCTTTAAGGTGACAGATGCAAACTAACCAATCACTCCTCTCCACATGTAGCTGAAGTAGAAGTAACACTCTCACTATCACATCCAGGTCACATCTGACATAAGGGGCATTCACTTTTCATCAAGATCTGCCTTTTGTAAGTTTGTTTTAGGACATGTAAAAAAAAAAAAAAAATCACATCTTGTAAATTGGTTTTCTGAAATTTAACTTTGTTTAGTAAAATGTAAAAATGTTTTCCTGTAGGTAGATCTGTCTTAAGTGTGTATGTAATTTTGCTTTGCACTTCCCAGCCACCGTAGTTCAGTGTGGATGAGGCATCATGTTCACGCATGGATTGGCCTCAACAGAATCCAGACTTAACCCCATGGAGAATCTTTGGGATGTGCAGGAAAAAAACTTTACACAGTGCTCCAACTCTCCATTAAAACCAGATGTTGGCGAAAAATGACTAATTCAGGACGGAAATAAATGTTATGACACTGGATAAGTCTAAAAACAATGCCAAGGAGACTGCATGCTGCAATCAAAGATGAAGGCGGTCCATCAAAATCTTAGTGTGTGACTTTTGCAGGAGGAAACAAGAATCTACAGTATTTCTTCGAAATTTAGTAGAACTCAAGTCTGTGGGCAACATCTTGTTCATATCTGTAATTTATCTTTGTAGGTCTTTGTAGTTTACCTGTTTGTTGTACATCATTGTTCTCAGAGCAGGAGTTCAGGGACCAGCTGGTATCCAGGTGTCCTGTCCAACCCGGGTGGCACCCTACATCCACAGGCCAGCCTAAGGACAGCAGGAACTCCAAGAAGTGTGGCTGGACACTAGATGATGACTCCACATTCTTCAGGATCTGATCAGCAAGTGCAACAATTCAATTTATGCTATGATGTATATGGTTACAAATGTGCACAATTAACTGTAAACTAATCAACAGGACTTAAAGGGTCAATATCTACATGTTCCCTCCAATGAGAAGGAAACAAAATACCCAAGCTAGTCTTTGTACACAGCATTATACGCTATTGCGTCTCACCTCGTGGCTGCTCTTCTGTCCAGCCCTCACGTAGAAAATAAAGACAGTGTCAAATGGTCGGCAGGGAAGCAAGTCCAGGTAGCTGATGTCGTCAAAGAAACCAGGTAAAAACGACTCCAAGGCAATCAGATGAGGAGGTAGACGGCTGTTGTTTGGCTCCTGTCAATCATCAATTACAGGTAATTTTTCCTCATTATCTTTTGTGCTTAATTATTAAGAAAAAATGTGTTGAGCCAAATGGATGAGATTAGTCAAAATCAAATAGAAATATATAATTTGTGTTCAGAATCTTGCTACAACACAGATTGCAGGATCAAGTAAAACACAGCATGAGAGTCAGCTTAAATTACACGCAGCTATATTTGGTATTGGCAGAGATCATTTTGGATCGACTCTTGAAAAATTCTTACCTTGAGCGCCTCCAGTGACAGAAAGCCAAAGTGAGAGAGGAAGAGGCGTGCGGTCTGGAACTCCTGTGCAGGTGGAGGGGGTTTGCAGTCTGTCTGTGGGTCAGGGAAAGACTTGGACCTCCACACGTCATCACTGTGTCTTTCCAGCGCATGCTCATACTCTATCTGTTTGCTCATCAGAACACGTAGCTTGTCATGCTGAAGTTCGAGCTAAAAAAAGTTAGAGAGATGTTCTTACAAAAGACTGAGCAGAGGCTGCAGTTGATGCAGGTTGTATGCATAAAATCATCATTAATCTACAAAAAGTAAATCCCAATAGTGAGAAGCCACCTCCCCAGAGTTAATCATCAGTGGTCAAGACTTCACCACAAAATAGTCATTTTTTGGAGACCTAGTTCCCACAATTAGCTATATATATATATACAGTGGGGACAATAATTATTGGGAAATGTAAAAATGTGCAAGTTCACCCATTTAAAAAGATAA
>JAQQAE010005025.1:0-18076 GCA_029823295.1 Pseudamia nigra | reverse complement strand
ACCTCTCTTATCTTTTTAAATGGGTGAACTTGCACATTTTTACATTTCCCAATACTTATTGTCCCCACTGTAGATTCAAAGTCGTCTTGCCTTCAGTTAGTTCATCTGAGAGCATCCAATAACATGAAAAAGTAACAAAACATCAACATCCATTCCTTTATTGGTTTTACTGTTGTAATATGATGTGACACTAGTTCCAAAAAATGTAAATGAAAACAGAATGTGATTATTTCCAAAAAAAAAACAAAAAAAAAACAAACACACACAAACACAAAATAACATATTAAATGTTGACAATGATATGCCTATTTTGAATTTAATGTCGGTGACACATTTCAAACCAGATCCAGACACACCAATGCCTTCTCTGGGCATGAGTTTGTTTAAGATGACCTGAGGCAAAGGGGACAAGGTGTCTGTGGTCTGAGTCAAAACGTGACACTGTGACCTCTGGGCTGAAGAGGACAGGGAACATCCAGCTTGTTGACTGCACTCGGTTGAAAAGCTAGCATCTGTGATGGTATGGTGGTGCATTAGTGCAAGTCATGAGTAACCTGCATATACGTATGTGAAGGCAACAGTAATGAGGAACAATATATAAAGATTTTATAATATAACATATGTGCCAAATAGACAATGTCTTTTAACCATCAAAGACCTAAATGGTTGCTTACAGCACAGCAAAAAAGCTTTAAAATGTACTGTTTGTACTGGCAAAATCATTAGCAAACTCTTCTTTTTCTACAATGCAAATGATAGATTAGCATTATACTATTCAACTTGATGCTGCTAGAATAGGCTGGAATCAGGTGGACCAAAATGTCTTCGACCTAGGTCTTTAAAGGTGCAGTCTGTGATGTTGGGAAACTAGCTAGTAGCCATGGCGGACTGATATAAATGATTAAACAATCAACCTGCCAGCCAACCAGGCCTACAAACTCACAGCTGTCAAACTAACATCTGTTCTTTTTTTACCTGTAGCAGATGTTGAAGGAATCTGAAATGTGGGCTGTATCGCCTCTGTATCTACTATGACGCTAGCAACTGTAGCTTATCTAACCACAGGATGACGGCTATGACCGTTTTCAACTCCATGAGTTAATGCACCTATAATGTTGTAAGCCATGTTGATTAATAATTTGCAATGGACTGCAATAAACAGCTGACTAACAGCTAGATTCCCAACATTGTAGACTGCACCTTTAAGGGTTAAGGAAGGCCTACAAGCAAGAAAGGAAAAATATTCAGCTTTCAAAATGTTCGATTGGTGTCCCCGGCTCCCAAATGCTTACAGTGTGTTTTTTGAAATGGGAAGATGGCATCAAATTCCTAATGAGCATGTCATTTTCAAATAACAACATTTCAGTTTTTTGGTATGCTGTGCTATTATCAACTAAATATGGAGTTTTGGTGTTTCACAAATTAAGACCTTGTTTATTTCAGCAATGCTAAATCACATTCTGCACATATTCCAACAGTATGACTGTTGTAGAGTCTGGGTGCTAAACTGGCCTGCCTGCAGTCCTAATTTGTCACCTTATTTTCAAATGTAAACTACAACAAGTGAGACCCTGAAGTGTTGAACAGCTGTAATCCTCCACTCCATCAAATGAAAGTGGAAAAACATTAACTTTCAGGATTACAGCGATTGGTCTCCTCACTTCCCAAATTCAAACCAAGCGGTACTAAAAGACAAGGTGATGCACCCGTGTGGTAAACATGAAAAAGGGCATATAGTTTCCAAAAAGCAATGGAATTTCTCAGTTTCAACATGTGATGTGTTGTCTTTGTCCTTATTTTAATTAAAACAGCGCATTCATTCTGTTTTAGATTACATTTTCATGACTGCAGTTTTTTTGTAGATGGGGTTGTAATCATTCGCTTCTTTTCTTTTACAATTACAGAACATACTCTCATAAGCAGAAGGACAATGACCTTGACAGAGAAATTAAATTGTTTTGGCTTTGCTAATTCAAAATGCCCATAAAACCCAGCTGATGACTCCACCATATTGTGAAATGCTTCACATTTCACATTAGAGCCACTTTCCTGGGGACGTGTTTGTGTTTGTCTCCTTAAGAAGATTGGTGAGCGCTGTGACAGGAGTGGAGGGGCTGCAGGGACATCTGGCTCACTGACTGTAAGCTTCAATATTACACCCCATTAAGAGTCATTAGGACCCCAATTATAGTTATCACCCCCATTTCACACACACACACACAAACTCCAGGCATCTGCATTTAGCTCCAGCCAGATTCTTCACCACTGTTATCACGGCAGGAGGTTAGTGCATTTTACAGCTGCGGGTCCTCCTGTGATGAATGCTCACTTTGTGTCGTCCAAATTTAAAATGGATTTAAAGAGCTATGTGTAATGAAGTTATAAGGTCAGACTGACACTGAACTGTATTTAGAAAATCAATGCTTTACACAGAACAATAATCAGAGGAAAAACATGTCAGTGGTGCGATGAACGAACTCGCCTCATCTCAGTGAAACATCAGCAGCAGCCAGTCCGATATAATATAAAAGAGAAGCAGCTCTTGACCAGCATGTGGACGTAGAAGGAGGAAACACTTCCACACAGCAGATCTTTCCACGGAAGTCTTTTACATGTGCAGACGTGAGAGTCGTGTCTTGGTATTCCAGGTAGCGCCTGACTTCAAAAGCATACTGTTTTGCCATGCGTGTATTACAAGTGTACTGTGTAGTATTCTGTGGATACCAGAATAACTTTGGAGACCATTTTGAACCTGATCCTCCACAGCTCAGAGGATGTTTTTCTCCTTAGCATTTGAAAGAATGTTTGAACCATGATTTTTTTTTGTGTGTGTGTTTCGTACATTGTATACATTTTGGTCTGGTTAGTTTTGCTTTCGAACTGCAGTTTTGCTAACGGACCATAAACATCCTACTGTTATTATCTATGTGCTCTGCCTCCCTTTACACTCTAAAGGGATTGAATAAGACAACACACTATTTTTGTCCCAATTTGGAAAGAGCTTTTCTCAATTAATGAAACTAGTTATACAGATGCACGTATGGTTGTCTTTATGATAATCCTCATCGTGGGATTTGATCACGTCTGACTGATTATATGCGAGTAGTCCTGTGTGTTAAAACACACTTGAGGAAGAACTTACAATGCCTTTTTAAACATGACTCCCCTGTCAAACACACTCAACCCTGTGACATATGTAAGAACGCGACGACTGGGACAACCCGACCGGGATTATGAAATTAGCGAGCTGGAGGCAGGGTGGACCATCAGCAAAGTTGCCAGAACATTAAATGTCCATCACCCCACAATAGTGCACTTACACCAACGTTATTTGTCCAGAGGAACAACAGCAGACCGACCACGACCTGATCGACCACGTGTAACAACCATGTACAGGCAGTCCTCGTGTTACGGACGAGTTCCGTTCCTACGGTCGCGATGTAACCCGAATTTCCGTGTAAGTCAGAATTAACCCTTTAATACCCCCTACATACACCTTAAATCTCTAAATAACTATCCAAATGCCGTATTTTCCTTGTTAAAAGTTGAGTTTTTTTGCATAGTCTGGCGAGGGGAGCGACAAATACATCGGAGCGACTTGTATTTTGATTAAATTCGACTATAGGGTGTTTGAGAGGAGACGAGCCGTTCTGTTCCGCCTTTCTCCGACCTTTTGATGATTTCTAGCTTCGTTTCCATCGCAATGGCTTTCCTCTTGGCTGGACCATTATCGCTAGAAGATCCTGCTTTCTTTTTTGGGGCCATAATGTGCGGACTCAGGTGTCGTAAAGTCGAAATTGGAGTACCGCGTAACCCGGGAACTGCCTGTACTAGGAGCTGTAAATCCACCTCTGACACCTCATAACCATGTTCTGACCCCCCAAATTTTATATTTCTATTTTTCTATTTCAGTTGTTCTATTAATATATAATGCTAGAGCTTATCTTTGTAATATCATATTTTGGTACTTTCTTCCCTTTAACTTGTGTTGTATTCTGGCATGGATCAACTGTGATCAAACAATTTCCTCTGGGAATAACAAAGCATTCTGATTGTGATGATGAGGAACAATATTTGAGTGGTCATTTAACAACAAAAAAATACAACTGTGATTTTCAAAATAAATATAGTGGTGCGTTATTAAATCCCTTGAGTATCGATCAGCTGCTTCTCATGCAGGCATGTTGCTCTTCCATCTAGCATCTATTTTTCCAGACAGCAGCCTTGTGTTTAAACAAGTTTGAACAATCCAAAAAGTAAGTGTTTCCACACGTTTCATGAACCAAACAATGGTTCAGTTTTGGTCAGACCAAAGACCAACTGTTAGGTCTGCACCGTGGTCCAGGGGAGGTTTCACACCTCTAAATTTGGTTCTAATCAAATTGGAAAGTCCAAAAGTCCAGACCAAGTAGGTGTGAAACCACCCTGAGGCGCTAGTGGTTTTAACAAAAGTATTTGACACCCTGGGAATCGTGATATAACACAAGCCCCACAGTCACAACGCCCACATTAAGTAGGAAGATAAAACTCTAAAAGCTTTGCACAATAGTAAAATGTGTTTCTAATGTAATCTGATGTCCCACTTTGTTGTCTAAGAAGCTTTTTAACACTCCGCTTTAATCCTCTTATTGATAGCAACTCATCCACAACAAGGCATTTTTAACACCGGCCTTCAAAATAAAATTATGCACCACCCTGTCGCTTAGAAATGAATTTTATGTAAAATAAAACTGCAAATGAAATCACCTGTTTTTTAAAATAAACGTAATAGTGTGAGCATTACTTTATGCTACAATGAGCACACTTTGCATAGATTAGGCTAGATTATGGTTTGCATTTAAGAGTGGGAACAAGATTTTATCGCACCATTGCTTTATATTAAGAGTTTCAGTGTGCTGAAATTACCCAAAGGGCCCCAAAAATGTACAGTATCCATCCATCCATCAAATACAACCCTAAGAGTTTTAATTACTGTATATGCCATTCAAGAATATTTAATTGTAAAATGTCTGATTGTAGGTGTTTATGTAAGAGTTACTCTGCCATGTTGTTTAGCATCAATTATGGAAATGACTTAAGAAAGTGTCAATAAAGTAAAAAAAATAAAGGTACTTAAACTCAGAATTAAGGAGGCGGATGTAGTGGAAAATGAACCTGAAACAGACACCATGTCACACGTTAGCTTATGGTGTCCATAATATCAGTTTATGTTGTCTTCACATACAGTACCTAAGGTATGTTTTTGCATTTGATATATAATACGTCTCCTATTCACTTGCACCTCGGAGCTCAGATCTCACAGCTCGTACGCAGACACACACAGCTGGAAGGCTTTCTATCATGCAGAGATCTACAGGCTCCGAACAATAGACCATCTCTTCTCCCATCTGGTGAACTAGGGGATGTAACTTCATTTACATTTCAGATCCCACCACCCCAGGGTGTGTGTGCGTATATGTGTGTGTGGGCAGGAGGGTGGTGATGGGTATTGGGGGAGGGGGGGATGCAGATAGGGGGTTCCAAATGAGATCATTTCAGGGTGAATTTGGGATTATGAATTAACACACCACCGTGCTGAAAGACTTCATTTACAGCTAATTGAGTGTACTGGCTCATTGAGATGGCTGTTGTGTTAAAACTGTGTGTGTGTGTGTGTGTGTTGGGGAGGGGGGTGGTCTGGAAAAAGCCAGGGATGTTAACCTGCATATTAGTGAACAGCTGTAGTGCAGACATGTAGAAATTCTAATAAAATATGACATCTTTCCCCCCGTCTTCACCCCCACCCCTCTTGTGCTTTTTCCTATCTCAGGTGAGAAGCCGTACAAGTGCTCATGGGAAGGCTGCGAGTGGCGTTTTGCTCGCAGTGACGAGTTGACTCGACACTACCGCAAACACACTGGAGCGAAGCCATTCAAGTGCAACCACTGTGACAGGTAAACACACACATATGAATCTGGGGTACCCAAAAACACGTCAAAGCCCGCTATAACAGCTACATACAGGATGTGGCAGAGTGAAGACATTTTAGTTACTCGAGTATTGTGAGACTCCTTCGTACATGAACATTTTCTACATTCAGGCTGCAACTGAAAAGAAAAATGAAACAGGTAAGATAAAATGTACAAAAGAAATAAATCATCACATTGTGACAGCTGGAACCTTTTTTTTCATAACTGACATTAAAAGAGAACACATTTTTCCATCTTGGACCACACTCATACTCAGATGCTGTATAGGGAACACATTTCTGCAGACATGTTCAAATCTCACGGAAAGTTTGAAAAGTGTGCGACAGCAGCACAAACATAGAGTTGTATAAATCTCCTCACTTCTCCTCATGCTCGGTTTTAACTTCAGCAGGTCGTCTTGACTGTTTCTACATGACTAAATGCACTGAATTACTGTCATGTGATTGGCTGATTAGATAGTTACACATTATACCTCACAAAGTGACCAGTGAGTGTTTGTGCTGTGCTCTACAAGCCAATTTTGTTGGGTATTATTTGTGGTTTTACTAGCAAAATAGTGAAAATGACAATATCCTGCTGTTTGAATAAACCCTTCAAAAAAAATTCCTGGATCTGGGTCACCCCCAAAATCTTATCTGATGTTCCTGTTATGACTGGATCATTTTGAAAATGTAATCAAAATCTGTGAATGATGCTTTATGTTGTGTTGTTAACAAAAGTCCTTCAGGTTTTCATTAAATGTATGAGAAATTTATTGAAATGTGTAAACAAAAAAGTTCTTCAAAGAAGGATATGAAATGATTTGGATATTGTGCAGTAGAATTCAGAGGCCATGAAACTGGATGAACGCATGGAGCTCTGCACAGGACCAAATCATTTCTATCCAACCTTCTATTTGTGTTTCAATATCTGTTCATAATATTTACAATATTTTTGCTATTTTTTTGTCATTATACATTCCTTTTCCACTCAAAACTGAAAACATGAAGTCCTCTTAAATGTTCTAGGATTGGACCAGCTAACCTGGAACATTTACGAGGACTTCGTGAGGTTATTCCAGGTTCAAGCTGACAAATTAACAAATTAAGGCAATAGGTTTACAAGGTTAAATCTCTGTGCCTGATTGTGTCCCGTAGTGACACAGACACTGACATGATGAGGTTAAATCACACTAACAGAAAGTTAATGTTCGACAGAATCTGACAGAATGACAGGTGGACTGTTCAACCCTAATTACTGGAGACATCGGGGTGTCGGTAAAGTCCATCCACATGTCACTTTAAGTTTGGGAAGAATTCACTTACTGCATAATATAATATATTGATATCTGTTTTTTGTCTTGATGTGTTTCATTCATCCACACTTGAGTCACATACATTTGCTGAGCTTCTACCTGTCCTGGATGGAATTGTGGTCTGGCCTATTATTGCATAGGTGTTTTCAGAAGGAATGGACACCATATGCTCTAGAAGAAAGATGAAATGGTTGTAGAGCTTGAATTTGTAACCGTAAAATGTTTGTGCTAATGCCCTCTTCTCACTTTGCATGACAAGAAGCTGCACAGACTAGTAGGTAAAAGCATTTGTTTTCTCTGCAAAATTGCCTCGGATATATTTTTATGGTAATGGAGCCAAAACAGCAGGAAGTCAGCACAGAGGCTCTGAGAAATAATAAATAATCATAAACATTTTCCATGCAGACTTAGTTTGCATACATATGACAACTGTACGCGGTGCTCACAACCACCATTATCACACACTGTAGCAAATGTCATATATCATGTCTTATATGGAAGCAAATTATGTCATGTAAATGTTCTAAATACTTTAAGAACAAAATTCATCTAATGAGTCAGATAGAACAGGGCGTGTTATCTTAAATGTTTTTTTTTTTTTTTTCCATACATGAGCTGAGGTGAGTTCTTATCTGTCGAGGTGATAAAAGTGTCACCTAAACAGCCAATTTAATGATAAGGATTTTTTTTTTTTTTATCTGAAATTAGTTGAGTTCCTAATGAATTCCCAGTATATGGAATGTGTCCAAGGCAGACAAGATTGAAGAGTGTGCAAAAGCCATATACGCTACCAGACTCCTTCTCTTCTTCAGTGTTTTTTTTTCTGCTTTTTGTTTTCAACATTGTACTTTGTTTGTTTTATTTCATTCATTTGTAAAATAAAAAAAGGTTTCATATAAATACAGACAGTCACCAAACACAAATGAAAGGGAGCAGAAAGAAGACAAGTCTTATTATGCCTGTCCCTTTATCCCCAGAAATCAATTACAAAAAAGTAAAATTACAAACAACAACAGCACGAAAACATGAAAATATATACATATGTATATATACCTACATACATGCATAGACATACATGCACACACTTTAACGCTGAAAACATCCAAACTGTACTGAACACTTGTGGAATTATGTAGTGAACAAAAATGTGCTAAACAACCCAGAGCATGTTTTATATTTTAAACTGTCCAATTACACATTTAGCTTTGATGACAGCTTCACACACTCTCATCAGATTCACATGATGGTTACCCGGGATGGTTCTCTCTGCACAGGTGTGTCTTGTCAATATTTAATTCATTCCATTTCTCTCATTCTTAACATGCTCTAGACCGACCATTCCCAAACACTCTGTCAGGACGAACAGGTGGGTCATGAGGCAATTTATTTGGGTCGCAAAACAAATGTTATAGGAGGAAAAAAAAATGAGAGCTTGTTGTCTAACACCTAAATTAAGACATTTATTCATCTTAAAATTACACCCATAAAACTAATGTTTGTAACCTGCATCTCCTCTTACCTGCTCAAGATTAGATGTAGGTCTAAAGTTGTGGTTAAAAAGGTCAAGAATATTCATTTGCGCATAAATTCACTCCCTGTCTTAATTTATAGGTTTGTGATTTGGGTCGTGAAAAACTTTGGGAACCAATGCTTTAGACCACAGGTGTCAAACGCTAAAGCAGGTGATTTGACTGATTAGCTCCTCCCTCAATTTGAAGGAGTGATGATCAGTGAAATCACCTGCTTTAAGTGACTGGTTGGAGAGAAAACCTGCAGGGTCTCGGCCTCCATGGCATGAGTTTGTGCAAAGGAAGGGTGGGTAGAGAGTCAACAGGCCTATTAGTGCTACTACAACTACTCTACCAATCCATACTATGTCATTCAATTAAGTAGAGAGAAAAGACAATCCATCATTATTTTAAGAAATGAAGGTCAGTCAGTCTGAAAATCCCAAGAACTTTGAATGTGTCTCCAAGTGCAGTCGTCAAAACAGTCAGTGTGAGGAAGTTGTCTTTCATAAGGACCGTGCTAGGAAAGAAAGACCAGGAGCTACCAGAAACCAACACTTTACAGAACCTCAGGTAGCATTTGATGGTTTTGATGATTGCACTTGGAGACACATTCAGTGCTGACTGACCTTTAATTCCTAAACTAATGATGGACTGTCTTTCCCTTTTTAACTGACTGCTTCTTGTCAAAATATGAGTTTGTCCAGTAGTTGTAGAAGAACTAATAGGACAAGACAACTGAACTGGTCTAAAGCATATTAAGAAGGAAGGAAAAGGCACAAATTAACTCTTGACATCATGAGTCAATTTTCTGAATATATCCAAACTACAGGTCTTTGTGTATATTCCATGAATGAAAAGGAGCAGCTAGAAGGAAAAATCTTCTGTAACCTGCCCCTTCCTCGGCAATTAAACATTAGCCATAGATGGTCCATGATGATTTTTGCGTTGACTGTTCTTTCAGTGACTTCGTTGTGTCTGATTCTGTTTGAAATCAGCTGAAAACAAAGGTAGGATGAAGATAAGGGAGGAACTAATATAAAATCTGTTCCTGGAAAAAATCCAAGGAGGTCATTGTGAGTCTGTTGACTGTCACGTGCTCTCTGGTTGCTTCTGTTTGGTCCTGAAGGTACAGCCTATGTGTGCGTGTGTGTGTGCGTGAGCGTGCGTGCCAGCACGGAGCTAATACAGTCCCAGTTCTCAGCCAGGATTAGAAGCTTCCAGCAGGTTTCTGGAGGGTTTTATGTCTAAAACCCAAACTAGAGGGAACCCACAACAGCCAATTACACTGTCTCCAGGGCAATGTGTGCGCGTGTGTGTGTGATGTTGGTTGGAAAGGTAATGCAGACACACACACATACAGAGAGAGAGTATGTTAAAGTGGAGCTGGCATCTGGTGCCACTCAATTAGCTGTGACCAGTTTGCCAATAGCCACAATCCTTTTAACTGCCAGCACAGGGCCGGAGTGAGCACACACACACACACACACACACAACTACAGAAACAACAGCTGATCGGTGAAATACGTTAGATGAAAATAGTGTAGATTATAATTCTGGACTGTCTTATACAGGTTATTAAAAGTTCAATAAGTAACATTCAAACCTCATATGTAGTTGTAATGTTTTGTTCTGTTTCATCTCAGTTGCCAAAATCAAACACACTGATTTATGTAGAGATGCAGTGTTTCAGCTCAAGACCCAAAAGATACATTTGGCTTTTCCGTGGGACATACATTAAGACCAATCCATTATAAAGTAATATCTGTGTTTCTTAATGTAAATTAATCCACACATGCTGACATTTGTGGGTGTTATAGTCTTTACATCTAAAAGATGTATAAGAATGTACATTAAAATAACAGTAAATCACAGTATGGATTTACACAAAAAATATCCACATACCAGCTAGCATGCTACCATGTGTATAGCGGTTGCATCATCAAAGTACAGTGCTTACCCCCTTCCTGATGTCTAGCTTTTTCGCACGTTTTCACTTAAAAAAAAAAATAAAATAAAATAAAAGCTGCATTTTGTGTTCACCTGCATATTCTTAAATTTATTATTTAAATTTGTTTGATGATCTGAAACATTTAAGTGACAAATATACACAAAAGTAAGAAATCAGGAAGGAGGGCAAGCACTTTTTCACCTGCATTGTATAAGAACCAAACACCAGATGACCACTAAAATTTCAAGCTGATTCCCCTAGTGGCCATTTGCTGGTACAACACTCTGACCCAAAGAGCCCCACAGACCACAAGGACAAAAGAGGGTCTGTAAAACTGCTGACAGGGTTGGAAATGGCTCTTTATATTATGAGTTTTTATAACATTTAGGTTTGAAACATTTAAAATTGGCAAAATGTAAAAAAATAAATGAATGTTTTAAAATCTGTGACATCCTCCACAGTGCACAGTCTGAGCAGAAGGTGAAGGTGCGGGAAGGTGGGAGCAGAGGAACCACTAGTCTGCATATGTACACAATGTAGTACACAATGCAGAAACAATGCAGGAATCTGTTTTGTTTTTTGGTTTTGAGCAGCTTTCCATAGGGGATGAATGGACACCATTTTGGATAGCCATGGCTTGAGTAGCAAGATTATGGATTAATCAAATTTAGTTTTTCACTCTATCTACCGCATATATTCAGTTTACATGGATCTGAGAGGACTTAAAAAGCTTATTTAATTCTGGTGCCTTTATTTCAGGTTTGTTTGTGCCATGATTTACATAACAGACTCCGCTGCAGGCTTTCCACAAAAGGTGCATGGCCTTTTTTACCAGACTTACATATGGGGCTTTTCCATGAGTGCCTGCTCAGCTCTACTCTGCAGTTTTCCATTAGGTGAATATACCTGGTACCAGATACTTTTTAGTACCTGCTCGGCCAGGGTTCCGAGCGAGCTGAGTCGAGTAGACAATGTGATGTTACCAGCCTGCAGGCCACTGATTGGTCAGGGAGGGACCTCGCTGGAAGCGTCTTGAGAACGAGCAGCAGCAGGAAACAGTGGGTGAAGTCAAGAAGAAAGCAACAATAAAGATTTGGCTCAAAGTATAAACATTTCTGCACCAACGGCCAGGCATAGGCATATTAATGTAGAGCCCCGTGTCTATGTGTGTGACAGAGAAAGAGAGAGTTGGCAGATGCGTTGGGTGCTGCTTCAAATGGGAGAGAGAACCGAGACGTGAAACCCACAGAGGTGGAAAAACACAGGATTTTGGCCCAGTATTGATTGAAAAAGAAGGTCTGGGATGTCCAGGATCTCGTGCCATAGTGTACTCACCATGGCAGTATTGCTTGCAGACATTGGAAGGTAGTGTGCGCTGGATTTGCTTGCGTTTGCAGCCAAAACAGTCGCACAGTGAACTATACCTTCATGTTTTCACATTCCTACGATCCCGCAGTGTCCGCCAGCCTTATAAGGACGCCACACAAGTTGAAGGAAATGTCTGAAACCAAGTTGAGTAGAGTCAAGTCGAGTGGAGTCGAGTCCAGCCAATGTACTGGAAAAATTGAAATTGTAACAGTGATCAGCTAAAATGTTCTCATAACACCAAACTTTGAACCACACAACCCCACATCAGTGATGGGAGGGGACGACCAAATCAAATATTACCATAAGAATGACAAAAAGTGGCAGCCGCACAGAGGTTACTATTAGATATTATGTTTAGCCTGACAGTTTCTCCTGGGGAAACCCGTGTACACACACACACACACACACACACACACACACACACACACACACACACACCCACAGACTCATATGCTTGGCAGTGTGTCATTAATCCTGCCTAATCAAGCTGAGCCCCCTGATGGTTCCATGGGGCTGGAGAGGAGGAAGGTTGATGAGGAGCACAAAAGTGAAAGAGAAGGGAGAGTTTAGAGGAGGATAGAAAAGTGGGAGGAGTCAGGGGGAGGGGGGTGGTATGGAGGGCTGTACCAGCTGGTCTGGCTGCTCCGCCCTCCAACAGCGACACTGGAGCTGGCGTGGCCATCTGTCCACATACAAACACAGATTGGTGATGGTGTACAGTAGGTAGCACATGACCAGCTGAGGAGAAAAATTAAAATACAGACCACAGAGCAGAGAAAAACCCAGTAAACATGTTCACAAGGATCTCATCCTTAACATTTTGGGGATGCACACTGCATGTCTGTGTTTCATTGTTTATATTAACATGTTTCATCAGCGTCTGTCTCTAGAATATGCTGGAAAATAGTAGAAGGAGTCATGGTGGCATTTATGTTACAGCTTAATACGAACATGGTAAGAGTAATGGAGTAATATTAGATTCAACTAAATAGCCCTGATTCATGGTTATAACACAGAAACTACTGCTTTCAAGTTTAGCATCAGACAAATCTTCAAACAAAATGGAATATTTGGATGATAAGGGAAGATAGATTTTAGTTATTAAATGGTTATTACTTTGGTAATTACATAGTATTATATTATTATTATTATTATTATTATTATTATTATTATATTATAACGTGTGCTAGGCTTCGATCTGGTGTTGGCTTCTTAGCTGGACTAACACTGGCTACATAGAGGTTGAAGATCCCTGTAAGGATAAGAAGGAACAAAATGAATATGTATTACCGCTGCTGTGTCAAACCTAACATCTTCGCTGACAAACTAAGTTAATCCCTGTATATGTGATTGGCATCAGAGCCTCTCATGTGACGATGCTCAGACAAATCATAAGGCTTCTCTTCAGACTGATCATGTGACAGTTTTGACAGGTCTATATGCAGCAGCAAAAGGCAGTTAGTTTATGTTTGCCCTGACGAAGGCCATGTTGGTATGATTTTAACTGTTGTGAAATGAACAGCTATGAGAAGTTAAAGGCGTTTTAACCAATTGCCGTCACATTGTTTCAATATCTTCAAGTCAAAGTAAAATTTAATAGCCCTGCATTATTTTAATTAACTTGTTTTTGTCATGTGATGTCTGTTTCAAACAAATAATTGGACTATGTTTTTTTTTTCATGCTGCAAAAGCTCCTAAATGTTATGGTAATTCAAAAAAATTGAGACACAGCTTCTTTGAGGTTCTGTGTGAAAACGCTCATCATATATAAAACATCTCAAAAAATCAAATGAAATTTCAGTTAAACGTTAAAAAAATGTGTGTAAAACCCTTAAGAAGATATTTAAGGCTAGAATACGGTTTAATTTAACTCTGTGATGTTAAAGTATGAACCTACTCAATGCAACCAGTTCTGAGAAATTTACATGACAAAACAAGGAAATATCAGCCATTTAGATTTTTTTAAATTTGTGACATTAGAAGTCATGTGCAGAGTCGAGCTCTTGCAGCCCCACCCCCATGACCCAGTAGACATCACAAGTTACAATCAATAATAGTCATACAGTACAAGTACCACATTAGCAACACACCCATCCTGACATTTTTTTTAGGCTCTGTGAAAACCAAAGAAAATCTAATCAGCACATTGTATTTCGTCACCGCCCTTAAAGGAGGATTGAATAGACACGTGTAAAAGGTGCAGATGTACAGTAAATGTAACTGTTATGATAAAAGCACTAACAGTGAGCGCACCTGATCCATA
Organism: Pseudamia nigra; assembly: GCA_029823295.1. Classification (NCBI taxonomy): domain Eukaryota; kingdom Metazoa; phylum Chordata; class Actinopteri; order Kurtiformes; family Apogonidae; genus Pseudamia; species Pseudamia nigra. The sequence goes on along the minus strand of JAQQAE010005025.1, from coordinate 3,723 downwards.
AATCAACAGAAATACATTAATTTAACTATGGGAAGGCAAACTGTTATACTCCGCACAGGATCTCATTTATAATGTGTGTAGAAAGAGAATAAGGAAAATAAAAACCATCCTATGAACACTGTCATCTATATTCAGTGTCTGCAGCTGCTTAGTGCACAGACAGACTCTATTAAACCTTATTTCTACAGACAGTTTACTGATAGACACTTACAAACAGGAGCAGAAAAGACTACATTACTCTGAAATTCTATCAACATCTGATAGCGCAAGGCACTTTCAGGCAAGGTTTCTTCTATTTTTTTTTTTTTTCCTTTTTAAAGTGCTTCGGGGGAAGTTTTCCTTTTCCCTTTTCCAAATCCAGTAAGAATTGACTTCCTGACAATAACTTTTTGCTTTGAATGAGATTTCCTGCAGGATGTGGGAGAAACATCACAGGTGAAGCTGCTGCAGCATGACAAGCTTTTGTATTTTATGTTAGATTTTATTTCTATGTCTACTTCACATGTTTGTGCCGATACAAATAGTCTTTCTCTTTCAGCTTTTGGCCTATTAACCCTAACACCTCATCTGAAGCCACAGACACACATGCACAAACAATAGCCTTGACTAATTAATAATGAATAAAGCCTCTGGCAAATTGAATTTTTAATTTCCCATTCTATTCTTGAACAAAGTGTATTTAGCCTTTCATTTAGCCATATCGTTTCAGATTCATTTTATTCTTCGTCTTCCATTTTAATGTGTCCACAATGGTGCCGTAAAACTAAAATACTCATGACGCTGTGATTCTTTTAACATCCACCATCGTTGCCTGGTTTAACGTCTCCGTTTTCACCAGGTGCAGTCACTGCCGAGTTAAATGGCCCGGCGTCAGAGAGCCCTGCCAGCCTGTCAGCATTAGTGTCACTGTTCACAATGCATATCTAATAAGTTCCTATTACAGTATTTTATTCAGAGCTTGAGGACTGACTGCAGCACAGTGTGGGAGCCTGGCTATGATTTATAGCTGTATTTGAGTTGGATTTGGGAAATCAGGCTGTATCTGTCTTTAAAGCGGCAGTGCGTAACTTTTTTGTCGTCATAATTGTTGAAACTGTCACTAAATTCTGGAAGTAGAACATTAAGAAGGTGTAAGATACATGTTGGAGATGCGGTGGGACACATCATCCGTGATGTAACCTGGGTTCATTTAGTGTTCATCAGACACCCTCGCCCAGGCGTCCCGACCGGGGTTGATCAGGCCCCAGCCTGTGTCCCAGCAGCCTTTGCCCACGGCTCTGCCCTCTTTATCCATAGCCACCTTGTGGCTTTTTCTGCGGCTCCAGTCGCGGATCTAATGGATTTCTTCTTTGCCTCCCCGGTGAGGCCCAGCAGTGAGTACTTTCTGGAGTGACTACCCAGCAAACCCTTGACAGCCTACCTCCAGAGGTTCACAAAGCATTCTCCAGCCTTGCTTTTTACAGTCATCTACCAGCTCCTGGTACTTGGCACGTTTTCGCTCATTTGCCTTGTCCACATGCTCCTCCCATGGTGCTGTAAGTTCCAGAATGCTCAGCAGTTTGGAGGAGTCAGACACAATGATCATATCTGGTCGGAGCCGTGTTGGTGTTATCCTGGCTGGGAACTTCAACTGTTTTCCAAGGTCTACTTTTAGTCTCCAGTCCGTGGCGGAGGTGAGAAGGCCTGACTTTGCCTGTGGATATAAGATGGGCTTCTCTTCGGCTCTGTGGAATCTGATGGTCTTAGGCTTCTTGGTGTTGATGGCTGTGGCTATGCTAACAGCAACTGTCCTAAGCACCTGATCATGGCACCAGTGATAGCGCCCACCTGCAAGCGCTTTCAGGCACTTGAGGAGGTGTTCCAGGGAACCCTGTCTTGAACATTGTGGACAGAATGGTGTTTCAGTTTTGCCCCAGACGTGGAGGTTGGCTGGACTTGGAAGGGCGTCATACACAGCCTGGACTAAGAACCTAAGGCGGTAGAAGTCTGTTTTCCAGATGTTAGCCCATGTGATCTTACATTGCAGAACATTCTCCCACTTAGTCCAAGCTCCCTGTTGTGCCACCCCCACCATCCTGCCTGCTCGTTCTTCCTCCTGAATGAGATGTTGCTGCTCTTTGCCTTTAGCCTTGTCAACCCTAGTTGACAAGGGAGTAGCCAATGCCTGAATGCCCTGATGCTATGAGCCAACCAATGCCTTCTGCCTGAGCCTCGACTCAGCCACTTCCAGAGTTTTGTCAGCCCTCCATTTCTGGCTTGTTTGCACCTAGATTCCAGCTGATGCCACCTTTGGATCCCTGGATTCCCTGTACAGCAGTGCTTCCCGAGTCCTGGACACAATGAATTCTTCAGAAAGAGGCCACAGGATCCGGGGCAAGATGGAGTGCTGATATATCCAGGCCTTGAACCTCTCTGGCAGCCCTGATTTGTCCACCCGATTCAGCCAGTCCTTGAGCTCCTTGCTAGTTTTCTGGATGGAGGTAACGTCTTTGAGGCTGCAATCAAAGTGCTTTCCGAGGCTCTTGACTGGTTGCTCTGTGACAGATGGGATGGTAGCGCCAGACAGTAAGAAGCACAACTTGTCCACTACTTTTCCCCTCTTGAGCACTAGAGACCTTGATTTTTCTGGCTTAGCCCAAGTGATGAGCTTCTCTAGGCCTTGGAGGATCCATCCACTGCCTGGGACAGACATGGTGGAAACAGTCCATCCATAAACGCTCTTATTGGGAGCTGGCGTGCTCCCGTTTTCATCAAGGGACCCCTGCACTCCACCGACTTGACCATCATGTTCATGGCGAGGGCGAAAAGGATGACTGAGATGGTGCAGCCTGTTATTATGCCTTTCTCCAGCCTGGGCCAGTCTCGCGTACCTGAACTAGCAGTGACTCTTAGCCTGAAATTGTCAAAGACAGTCATATGGGGAAAAAATGTCTCCTTTTGCATCACCGACAGCCTGTAATATGATTTTTTTTGTGTTACGCTTCTGTGACACAATGAAATGAGACAAATGGAATTAATTGTTCATTTGAACTGAAGCATGCAAGTATTGTTTTTGGCAGTGACTACAAATGAATGTTGTTCAGTAATACTCCCCTGTAAAGCTCTGCTTACATGATTGGAGAGTACTTTTTAAAAAAAACAATCAATCAGTGGTGCATGAGAAATAATTCTTTATTTCAGTGTGACTTATCCCACTAGTTGTAAAGGTCCCATACTGTGAAAATTAATCTTTTTTTGGATTTTGAGATTTATGATCATTCGTGCTACAAAATAAAAGCTGGTGAAATATGAAATCAGCCACTCTTGAGAAATCCACAGTAGGAAAAACAAGTAATTATGGATTTTTGTGATGTGTGACATCATAACTCTTAAGCCCCAGAATTCCCAAACTGGGAACAAATTTTGTTGCGGAGCGGGGGGACTCAGGGGTTTCCAGACTCCAGAGTCGGCCCGCTCTGCAACAAAAAGCTCCACATCAAAAAGCATATTCAGCTTTGAAGTCAAATAGTGACAATTTTTACAGTTTGACATGACTTTCCAGTTTTCAAAGATTGTGAGCAAAGTTATTAATTTTTCACTATTACATGTTAAATGTTCATTTATGTACTTCTACCGAAGCCATTTAGACTTCCTTCTTATTTAGGATCATACAGTGGGGACAATAAGTATTGGGAAATGTAAAAATGTGCAAGTTCACCCATTTAAAAAGATAAGAGAGGTTTG
>JAQQAE010005024.1:0-18076 GCA_029823295.1 Pseudamia nigra | reverse complement strand
TGTTAGTAGGAAACTGCCGTAATTTGTTACTTCCATCACTGGACAAAGCCACAAGAGCCACTGAAAAGAGTCTAAAGAGTCACATGTGGCCCTGGAGCCACGGGTTGCAGACCCCTGGTCTAAATGTACAATGTATCCTAGAGGTTATAAACTTCTAATTAGAAAAAAAGGGTGAAGATACTGGACATTACAAAATAGCAATTAATTAATTTCCAGCATATTAATATGTGCATGACCATTTAAAGGTTAAGTCGAGGTGTCCATTGCAACATACATAAAAAAATAAAATAATGAATGACTCAAGAAATTAAATAAAAGGCTTATTTGTATTCTGGATGAGTGCAAATATTAGTTGGAGATTATGTTTTGTTCAGTGGAAAAAGTGGGTGTGAAGGATTTAATAAATAAATCAGCACACATATGAAATCAACACTAGCCCTGTATATGAGGACAGTGATGAATGGTGACTACTGATGCTTTTTAAAAGTCAAAGTAAACTACCGGTATTACTCATGTGTGTTCTTCCTGTTTTGTCTTTGAAGTGTTCAGTGTGCCGCCTGCGTAATAGACAGTGTCCTCTAGTGGAAATCAGCTGAATGTGCACTAAGATAACAAACTACAGAAAATAATCTACAACCCATTCAAACCAAATCTGTCCAGTGTACTCTAACAACAAACCCCCAAACAGACAGAACGGATGGAGAAACTGCATTTTATATGAATACACGTAATATAATTCTGGCTTTTGCAAGACGGGCCTATTGCTAGATTAATGATGCAACTGGTGACAGTAGGGCTGATTTTACTGTGTAGTGTTAAGTATAATCCTCATATATTTGTATGCACTTGAAAAAATGTATTTAGTCAAATTCCAGCACTAAAACATATCTTTAAGCATGATGAAAAAGATGCATAATATCTCAGTTTGTAACATAGTTTGCCTCATAACTAAAATTTGAATTTTCAATTCACACTATAGCTGTGCATGTTGAAGAATTCAAATTTTGATGAACTCTTATTGTCCATATGTCACACATGTTGAAAAGGAAAACACAGATCCTCCTTAATAGTGATGAAGTAAGCAGTCTTTGTATTGTACTTAAATAAAAGTAACAAGACGTTGTGAAAATACCCCACTACAATTAGGAGCTTGGTATTTAAACCATGCATAAATGATGAAAAGTGGTGTTTTGGCTCATGTTACTACTGCATTAATGTGGTATGTGCTCTTTCTTGGTGTACTTGATTATGACTGAGGTCACTTAAACTATGATATACAGGATACAGTAAAGCATCATATGGTTGTGGACTTGTCCTGTGAAAACTAAATGTCTAAAAAGTCAGGTTTGCATGAGCTCAGAAAAACAAGCTCATTCTTAGCTAGATTTTCCAGGTGGTTCAAATTGATTTTTAAAAAGATTTAGTATGTTTGCTCTTTATTAGTCTAATTTTATTGCTCATAGTCATTATACATTAGTAGTGTTTGAACATTATTTGTTTTTCTTGTCTCTCTGGCATAGGACGCATAATCTATGACTTTTTGGATACACATTTTATGACTTTTTCAGTTCCCGGGTTTAGTTGTAAACTTTGTGCTTGTTTTTAACAGTAAAAGTATTGTTACTTTAAAATTCTCATGACTCAGGTACTGTAGAAGTAGAAGTACTCATAAACATAAGTACATGTACTTGAAAAACAGTAAAAAGTGTCTCATAAAAAACACTCAAGTAGTGATAAACGTCATAAAATGGAATTTATTGCAGCATAAAATACTGCCTTTGAACATGTATTTTGGTCATTTTTGTTTATTTTTATCATTATTTTTTATAATTTTTTGTTGATATTTTCAGTTTCTTGTTCATTTTTTGAACTTGGGAGTTTTTTGTTTAAATAATGTGTTCATGTTTACAAATTTTGTTGCTTATTTTGCTTTTTGTTCATTTAAAAAAAATCTTTTTGACTATTGTGATCATTTTGCCCATATTGTAGCTTATTTATTTTGTTTTTTTCAGTGTATTGATTCTATTCATTTTTAATAATAATAATAATAATACATTTTATTTATAAGGCGCCTTTCAGGGCACTCAAGGTCGCCGTACAACAATTAACAATTTTTGTTAATCTACTCCATTATTAAGTTCAGTTTTGTTAATTGTCTTTATTATTTTGTAAACTCTGCTCATTTCATAACTTTAAAAATAATTTTTGTGAATATTTTGTACATTTTTACTCATTTTGTTGCTTTTCTGTTTCATTTTAATAATATAGCTTGATTAATTTTTCCTCACAAATGTAACTGTGTATGAGTAAAAAGTACTCTGGAACACAACTACTGTCAGAAGTACACTTCATGGGAAAAAAACTACTCAAATACATAAAGAAATAAATGTACTTGAGTACTACCCACCTCTTGTTTTTAATGTGTTTTGTTTGTGTTTATTCAATGGAAATATTATATGTTTTGTGTTGGTATGGGATAATAATAGGCCGTGATAGATTTATTTTATGGAAAAATGTCTGCTCTAGTACTCTATTTGATTCGATCCTATTCTATTAAAGAAGCTGTAGTGAAGTACAGGTTTTGAGTAAATATACTTCGTTACATTCCACAACTGGTTATATAATTATTCTGCATAATGAATAGAGTAGGGATCGTTATTATTATTTTAAGCCTAGTGCAGGAGAGGAGTTATGGTTTTCTGATTAACTATAAATCATATCATTCTATAATTTGTTTTTATAGCTGCTTCCCGTGTCACACTCCCCGTGAAAAACCCCGTGGGGAGCTTTACAGACGTGAACGTGCACATTAATTAGCCACTATAAACTCATAAATCATTTTGACTGAGGCCACGCCCCACTTGCGCTCCCATTGGCTGCTGCCGCGCTCGACGTCGCTGCGTGCCCGCTCGCTAATTTAAATAGCCTCCTTGCGCAATTTGATGAATAGTGTCGCTGTCAAAAGCGGTAGAAACGGATGAAGGACACCGCGTTGACTGACAGACATTAGTAACAGAGAGTAGAAGAGGAAAAGCTGCGTCATGTCGACTCTTCACAACGTAGTGGCTTTGTTTTTTTAAACGCCTGAGGAGCTGGATGTTGGAGGAGAGTTTGCTCAACTATTACGGCGCCGTCCCAGGCTCAATGTTTGTGTTCTTCAAGACCGAAATATGTCCAATGTGAGCGGGGTTGTGCGACTGTAAAGAGCCTTTGGTTTTGTGATATTTCCACCTTTTCAAACTTCACCGCAGGAGGAAAACGTTTGGCTCGAAAAGGTAACACGTCTCTTGTTTTTTCCTCCTTTTCTTTTCCTTCCGCCCGCGCATTTCGGAATAAAACTCCATTACAGACACCACCTTTACTTTGTAACGCATGCATAATAAACTAATATTCATCAGAGTATTACAAAGTATTACACAAGGGCGTTTCTAGCCCCTTTATGTTTTATTTTAGCCCAACTCAAGGTTCTAATATTCAGAAATGTGCTGCAGATTTTTAGCTTTTAGGCACATGTTAGGGTAAACACATGTGTGTCTTCTACACTGTCTTTATGATTCCCATCTGAGTGAATGAGTTTTGGGTGAAATTATGTTTTAATCTAAATCTTCTTGTTTAGTGGTGGAAGAAATACTCACAGGAGCCTTAGGAATAGCCTGCACTGAAGTTTACCAAACAAAATAATCCATAAAATGATCAGAAAAGAACAAAATGATTCTTTTATCAAATAAAAATAATCAAGGAAATGAGCAAAAATGATCAAAAATCAATAAAACAAGCAGCCAAATTAACAAAACTCCACTAAACAAGAACAAACAATCCCAAAAATGCCCGATAGTGAAGAGTAAATTAACAAAAATGACTACAGCGAGCAACAAAATGATCAAAATTGAACAGAAGAGAGAAAATAATCCCTTGAAACAAAGTATTAAAAATGATCAAGAAAGTCAACAAAAATGAAAGAACATAATGAAGGAAATGAACAAAAAATGATTAAAACAAATAACTAACTTAACAAAACTGCGCCAGACAAGAATAAATAGTACCAAAAACTGAGTCAGGTTACTTTTATTTGTCACACATATGTAATTCTCAAGGGACCACAGAGGTGATGATGACAATGACCATTTAAAATGACCAATAATGACAAGTAAATGAACAAAAATGAATCAAAGGAGCAACAAATTGATCAAAAAGGGAGAGAATATTCTAAAATGAACATAAATTAACAAAATAATCAAGAAAGTCATAAAAAATAAACAATCATTCAGGAATGGATCAAAAATTGATCAAAAGTGAACAAAACAAGCAACCAAATTAACAAAACTGCATTAAAAGAACAAAAATGACCAGTAGTGAAGAGGAAATTAATAAACCAAGTTATAAAATGATCAAAATTGAACAGTAGGGAGAATTTAACTCCCTAAAATGAACATAAATGAGCAAAATAATCAAGAATGTCATCAAAAATAAACAAAATAGTCAAGGAAAGTAACAAAAAATGAACACACAATCCCAACAATGACCAATAGCACAGACAAAATACACAAAAAATAATACAATGAGCAACAAAATGATCAACATTAAACAGGTCTTAAATAACCCCCTAAAACGAACATAAATGAACAAAATAATTCAGAAATGAATGAATGAAAGGGGTTGCACGCTCTTGCAAAAAGCATATTAAGTTTCTATGACACATAATTATCTTGTTTGCATTGGATATCTTACCTCCTTGTGGGACTTGAGAGGCTCTATATGGTTTGATCTTAATGAATTCATTTAAAAAATGCTAAAAATAACTCATTAAATCAGAAGCAAAAGTTCTGATCCTCGAATTGCCTCTGGTATTAAAGATAATTATTTCATAGTATAGCGTGCTCATTATGGCGCTTCGTCTCCTACCTGGCGCCCTTCCAGAAGTCCCATTTGGTGACTTTCTCTTCTACACATTTACGTAATACATATTTGATACAGTTTTAATGCACTTTCTGGTCGGCGTGTCAAATCCACTGCAAGAAACTTCTGTATAAATTGCTTGCCTTACAAAAAAGCTTTTAATTCCATATGTAGCACTGAAAGAAGCATTGAATTCCAGAGCATATATGTCCCAGGCTGGTCTATGTTCAACATATTCATCTGGTTCAACCTGTTGGTGCAGCTGAACTGAACATGCAGGCAGTAGGTGTGTAAGTGTTCTGCCAGTGCACTGCAGAAACCACAGATGTGATGACTGAGAATTGAGTTAACATTGTGGTTCGTCTTTGTGACATGTGAATTAATTTGTTTTGACTCAAACAACTTCCATTTTAGATGAAATGAAGTGTCAGACTTTCAGGAAATCCCAAATACAAGTGTAAACCGAGTCCAAATGAATGCACTTTTTTGAATGAAATGAGCAAAATAATGAAGGAAATTAACCAAAATGAGTGAGGCAAGAAGAACAGTCAGGAAAAAAATGAATAAGATAATGAACACAACTCCAAGGAAAAGGGTAAAAACAATAAACAAAATAAGAAGAAAAACAAAGAAAAATTACTAAATCAAACAGGAAACTGAAAAGAATAACACAAATATTGAGTAGAAATTAGCTAAAGTACAACCAAACTGAATGAAAAGAACAAAATAAGAAGCATAATGTACAAACTGAACTAAGAAGCAAAGCTTGCAAAATAATGACAAAAGTGATAAAAAAATGAGCAAAACAATAACTAGGCTGCAGAAAAATGAATAACATTTTCAAAAACTAAACAAGCCACCACCTAAATGAACAAAAATAAGAAATAATTCATAAAATGAAGAGGAAAATGAACAAAGTCTTTCTTAGCTGAGTTAACTAGCTTCACATTTAGTGAAAACTGAACTCTGTGACATCTCAGTTTTTTGGTCTTTAGTCAGTCATGAGTGAAAATTGCAGCAACAACAAAATTCCAATTCAAAACAAACCAAAATTCATGTGCTTTGTTTTCCCAGTGCAGCTCATGTGCTATGTTTTCCCAGATTTTCTGCCTAAAAATTAACAAAATAGGGGGTAAATCAATGCAATGAACCAAGGAGCGAACAAAGTAATCAGTTCACTAAACATAATAAGCAAATGAGCAGAACGTGACACAAAATGATCAAAATAATGAGGAAAATGAGCAAAATTTGGACAGAAAGTGAAGAAAAATGAATGCAAGAATGAGGAAAATGAATAAAAATGGACACAGTAATCACAAAAAGCATAGAGAATAAATGAAGAAAATGAAGAAAAACCTTGAAATCTGCTTTGAGAGTAACAGGACTTTGCCTTTGTAGGACGGGATAGCGCTAAATGCAAAGACAGGTTACTGTTTAAAGTTTATCATGTCCAGAAATGACTCTAAATACTGGCTTACAGAGGATGTTAAGGGACTGTATTTGAGATCTGTTTGAATGCTTACCTCTTTAAAGACCACTATGTAAGGAAACACACAATAAATACTATGTTTAAAAGTAGATTTAGGCCTAAACTGTGCATCCTGTGTTTGTCCAGGAGCCTCCGAGGGCCCACATCAGCATGGTGAACAGCCAGGCGTCAGGTGTCCCACCAACCCCGAGGTCGTGCGCAGGATGCGGTGGAAAGATTGCCGACCGCTTCCTGCTCTTTTCCATGGAGCGCTACTGGCACACTCGCTGCCTCAAGTGCTCTTGCTGCCAAGCCCAGCTGGGAGACATTGGCACCACCTGCTACAGCAAAGGGGGCATGATTCTGTGTCGAAGTGACTACATCAGGTAGGAAGGAAGAGGGGGAGGAAGGAAGGACGGAGGACGAGACAAAGCTGCTGCTGCTGCTGGTGGTGGTTTGAGAGTTTCGGGGCTGAACAGACTAAGCAATCTGTGTTTTTGTGTTTTGCAGACTGTTCGGGCACAGTGGGGCGTGCGTCGCCTGCGGCCAGTCGATCCCAGCCAACGAAATGGTGATGAGGGCACAGGGAAATGTTTACCACCTCAAGGTAAATCCCCAGATTTCGCATCAGCGTGCTGCATCTCCTGCTGCTTGTTTAACAGAAACATCTGGGATTTGGTTGGAAGACATGGGGAGATGGAAAGATGTGTCCCTTTAGGATCAGGACACAATCAAACTGTGCTGTTTTTTTGCTACCTCCACCAAGGAGATTATGTTTTTGTTGGTGTTAGTTTATTTATTTATCTATTTGTTTCTTTGTTCACAACATAACTCAAAAAGTTATGAGCAGACTTGTGTGAAATTTTCAGGATTTATCAGAAATGGCACAAGGACCAATTGATTAGATTCTGGGAGTGCTCTGAAACATCGTCTGGATCCAGAAGATTTTTAAAGGATTCTTCACCATTGTGAGATAGGGCTAAATTCAACATTTGACCTTGTAACGGCACAAATAACACCCAGAAAATTTTGCCAAAAAACATTGGGGTTGAGGAAAAATATCTACTGCAAGGCAGCAAATAAAGCTGTAGGCATGCACCTGACACCAAACTGTAGTGGAAAGTCTGATAATTCAGATTTTAGGTATCTTCAACATTTTTGGAGCTAGATCCAGAAGAAAACCACCATTATTATCATTTGGTGAATAACTTTTGAACTAATAATGATATATATGTGATTCCAAATGCTTATGGGAGGTTTTCATGGTCAAAGAATCCAATAATGAGGGTCAAATAAACTTAAGAATATTACTTTTGGTGCAATCACATTATGGGGGAAACGAGCATTGGTTCAAATGATAATGGTAGGTTTGGTGGAGGTGTGTACTCTCTGAGTGCTTTATAATTTGCATAATATTTCATGTGTTTTGACATTTTGATAGTTTTTCAACCACAGTCTATCACTCCATTTATTTCCCTGTTCGTTTGCAGTGTTTCAGCTGTGCCACCTGCAGAAACAGACTGATGCCTGGCGATCGCTTCCACTACATCAACGGTACAATCTTCTGTGAGCACGACAGACCCGGCGCTGCCTTGCTCAACAGCCACCTGCCTCCACTTCAGAGCAGCTCAGTGCTGACAGATCAGAAGGTGAATAAAGAGGCTGCTGACAAAGCTGCATTACAAAACCGTCTGTACTTCGAGCCAACTGCTCTTTATAGTGAAACAGATAATAAGATCTGCAGTGATTGTCAACTGTTGTCATCTGGTTTTCCCATTCTCCATTGGGCATCACGTTGAGAGCCACTTTTATCAAACCAGGAAAATGTGTATTTTTAATGACATAGTAAACATAGTCTAATGGTATATGCACACACTTTCAGCATTTAAATTCCCAACACAAAATAATAAAACAAATTACAAAACACATCAACCCAATGAACCAGAAAATAACCAAATTTTTTTTTTTTAGACAAATTAACAAAAGTGAAACAAATAATCAAGAAAGTAAACAAAATAATCTACACAAGGAACAAAACTAAAATGAATGTAACAAAAAATGAACAAACTAATCAGGAAAATAAACACAATGACACAAAAAATGAATGAAACAATCAAGAACAGGAACAACATAACCTACAAAGCGAACAAAATATATCAATAGTTTCATCACTGCATTCAAATTCCAAACAATATAATAAAACATTACAAAAATCAAAATAAAAAAAAATTTGCAAAATAAACAAATATTAACCAAATATTCAAGAAAATAAAGAAAAATTCCTCCAAAAATGAACAAAACAATCAAGAAAATAAACACAACAATTCAAAAATGAATTAAATAATTTAGAAAAGGAACCAAGTAACCCATCCAAAATTATAAATTGTTTCAATGCTGCACTCAGATTCCAAACACAAAACAAAAAGTGGATGAAAATGTAAAAATAATCAAAAAAATGAACAAAATAATTAAGAAAATGAACAAAACTAAACAGAACTTAACAAAAATGAACAATATAATTATGAAATTAAACACATTGATACCACAGTGAATGAAATAGCTGAGAAAGGAAACTAAATAACCCACAACATGAGTGAAAAATATAAATATTCAAAATTTAAACACAAAATAATCACAAAATTAATAATCATTGTGTGAATTACACAGTGATCAAAAAAGAAAACAAACCAAATAATTAAAAAAAAATTATAAAATAACCACCAAAATGAACAAAATCATCCAGGCAATGATCAAAAAAAATTGAAAGAAATAAGCAAAATAAACATAAAACTAACAAAATAGTCGATAAAATTAACAAAATAATCAACAAAATTAAGGAAATAGTCAAGAAAAGGAACAAAATAAACCACAAAAAGTGCCAAAAATTTCCCCCAATAATTATCCAGAAAATGAACACAAATTGAACAAAGGAACAGACCAAATCACTGAATATAATCTTTTAATTAATTAAAGACATTTGTGATGCACTCAGAATATCTCTGTGACCAACTTTTGGGGCTCGACCCACCAGTTGAGAACCATTGCCCCGGGGTAGTGGATGGCAAAGGTAGACAGAAAACTCACAGAAGGGTGAGTAAGACATGAAAAATATGCAGGAGTTTTTTCATTAATATAAACAATGAAGGCAATGAAATGAAAATGAAATGAAATAGAACATGGACACATGGATGTGACAGATGTAATAGTGAGGTGTGTAGTAATGTTGTAATACTACATTACATGTAGTATATTTGCTCTGTTACATGTACATGAGTAACTCTGAGAGTAGCTTTTCTGCAGAATATTTTGTACTCTTAGTTACATTTGATCACATCTTAATGAGTAGAAATCATTTTTACATATCTGTGACTTTGTCATCCACGTTATAATCATTAAAATGCCAAATAAACAAACAAAATTCACTAAATAATCAACAGAATATCAAAAAAGAAAATGATAATTAGCAAAGATTACTTACAAAATGAGCAAAATAATCAGCACAATATTTACAAGTAGGAAAAAAATAAGGTATACTACAAGGTATTATAAGAAAATGAGCTAAACGACCTATTAAATGTTAACAAAATGACCAAAAATATGCAGTGTAATCAACAAAGTAAGCAACATGAGCAAAATAATCAATCAAATATTAACAAAAAGCAAAAAATAAATAAAAAAATAAAATAATATAATAAGGTATTAACAAAATAAGCAAAAGAATCAATAAAATATTTTCAAATGAACAAAATTAGTGATACAATTTACAAAACATCTATAAATTAGACAAGAATGAGAAAAATAATAAGCAGTACAAAAAAACACTCTACTCAAGTATTTATTTCTATTTACTGAGTACATTATGATTAGAAAGTAACGATAGTTTTACTTGGGTATTCTTTCTGTTTACTCTACCTCTTCTCTATAGTAATAGTATTATATATTTATTATACGCAGTATTTAGTTATGTACATACAGTCAAGACAACCAGCTGAAGTTTAAACCAAGCATAAATGGGAGAAAATGAAATTGCCCCTCGGGGACAAATAAAGTACTATTGATTGATGAAAATGGGGAAGTAGAGCGATTTACACAACTTTGAACACGACATTATTGTTGGCCTGAGTATTTCACAAACTGCTTAATCTACTGGGATTTTCACATATAATCATCTCTAAGGTTTACAGAATAGTCTACAAAAAGTGAAACTATCCAGTGAGCAACAGTTCTCTGGATGTAATTACCTTGTTGGTGTCAGAAGTCAGAGGCGGATGGTCAGACTAGTTTGAGCTGATGGAAATACAACAGAAACTCAAATGACCTCTGGTTACAAATGAGTAATGCAGAAGAGCATCTGTGGACAACAAACCGTGTAAAACTTTGAAGCAGATTGACGACCGTAGCAGAAGATCACACATGTTGACACTCCTGTCAGTTAAGAACAGGACAGTAAGGCTAAAATTCATATGGACTCAGCAAAAGTGGTCAATCGAAGGATGGACAAATGTTGCTTTGTCTAGTGAGTCTGGATTTCTACTGTGACATTTGGATGTTATTGTAATGAGTGACATAAGCAACATGAAAGCATGGATCATTCCTACCGTGTATCAACTCCTCAGGTTGCTAGTCGGGGCACATTTTGGGACCTTTAGTCCTAACGGCATTAAGTGCCACAATCTACATGAGTATTGCTACTGGCCATGTCCATCACTTTATGACCACAGTTATAAATAGGAGATCCAACCCAGTACTAGCAAGGTGTACCCAATAAAGTGGCCAGTGATTGTATATCAGACAATTGCATTCCTAACAGACCAGTCAAGTAAAAAAACAGTTAAAATAATCATTACATGCAAACTTGAGATTGAAGTGAAAACGTATGATACAGGGAATAACCACACAGCTGTAAAGATCTGACCTTTGCCCTTTTCTCTCTTGCAGGTATGCTGAACGCCGATCACGCCGCGTCTTGCTCTCGCCTTTTCTCCCGAGCTTCAACTCTTCTCTCGCTACTGTCGCTGTTGTTGTGGATTCTCATCACCGCTCCCTTTTCCCTCTTGTACCCGGAGAGGACGCCCATTTCTCGCCGAGGCATCCCTTCCAACCAGCTGCCATATCAGAGACTCCTCGTACAACGTCTCGTTTATGTTGTGTTCAATATTGAAGTGGTCTGTGCTTTATGCAAAGACGTAAGAGCATGATTGGACTGCAGGGGCAACAGCTCCCTAAAGACATGCTGAAGGAAAACAATGAACTATCAGCCGCAAAAAGGGAACAAAAGATGCCGGAATGAACCTTTGATGAACTGCTGTAAAACGACTGTCAAAGCATTATTTCCCAATGAGCGTCAGTGTTTTTAATGAACTCTTGATCTCTCTGTGTATGTTAATCTGAGATCCTACATGCTGAGGAGTGAAAAGAAAAATCCAAGATCTCTGGATGGAAAATGTTCAAACAAGGCCAGATTCAAACCTAAACCAGATCTTTTTCAGAGTAAAGGCTGTTATTATGATTCCCAATTTTTCAGACATAAAGAAGAACTGACATTTTGTTGTATTTCTTCTGTAGAGTTTTATTTCTTTATCAGATGCCTGTTCAATGTGTGGAAAAAAAAAATTGTGCAGTTCAAAAACAAATATCCTATTAAAGCAATTTTCCTGTTACATGTCAAGAAGAGAGCCGAGGTCATTTTGAAGGCCCTTAGCAGCATTAGAGTGGCACCAGTACCTAGCATGGTGAATATGGCTGTCTCTCTCACTCTCTTTAGCCCTGTATGGTGAAAACATGCCTGATTACCCTGAGGAATGGAATTAGGGGGCTTGAGCTTTGACCATTTACAGAAGCAATTAAACATGAGCCCTGTATCTGTGCTGCTGGAGCTCCTGGGAGGCTGAACTTAGGGCATATCCTGTGGCTGACTGGCTCGGTGGCTGCCTGCCTCTAATAAAGCCTAATCTGAAAGCAGGCTAATTAAAGGGGAGTGGCCCTCTCTACATCCAGGGCATTTGAAACAATCTGATGTATTTACTGTTTACCATGTTCCAATTAAAGCTCCCACACAGCCTGGTTTGTTTCCCATCACAGCTCTTTGTTCTTCACCACTCTCTGCATGGTGTCTGAAAATTATTTTCCTGAACTGCGTCTAATTTGCTCTAACTCGGTGTGTCTTTTTAATACTATGTAAAAACTTTAAGTCTCAGCATACCATCAGAGGTTGGGAGTTAATCTTAGTGTGATAGCAGCCTTGGAGTTGGAAGCACAAGATAGCATCTGCTCCACTTTCTCACCTTGCCTGGGAGCACAGCAGCCATCAAACTTGCACCTTAATGCGCTTAGCTATTTCAAAACGTCCCACTTGTCATGGTAGGTGCTGATACTGCATCAATTATTTATTCCACGTCTGATCAAGAAGCGTCACGCAAATTCATTAACGTATGCAAATGATCACAATTACAATTATCTTTGTATCGTGATGGTGAAGAAATAAAACCTCGGCACATTCCCGAGTCCCACTGCACCACAAGTTACACTTTGCATTCAAACTAATCAAGCCTCATCTGCTTTTTCCTAATTAGCCAGAACGTTTTCAGATGCCAATTAGCAGGTCTCATGAAAAGGCTCCATGCCATGAGGCGTTGTCTTTTATCAGAGCTACTGCAGGTGTGTGGCTCACCATGTAGCCTGTGTCATAGGAAAGTGTTTATTCCTACTAATTAATCATATTAACACATGCAGATGAGTGTAATTGCCTGAGCTCCCCCACCTCTCACTGTGTGAAGACACAAGATGATGCCAGGATATTTTTACATGTTCATGTTGATGAAGAGCAGAGGACTGGCAAAGCCTCTTTCTTGTGCAGACACTCCTGTGATAGAGCTCCAAGATGGCCGCCTTCCTTCAGCCCAGCTTCCCTCTGATGCTGATCGGCTGCTGGGAGCAGCATCAGCACCATCGGACAGAAAGGACACTCAGTGTGTGTGGAAAGGACCAAGTACGTTTACTCACTTATATGCACTTGAGTAGATTTTTCCAAAAATATAGTACTGATAGTAGGCAAGTTGTTTTACCATATGTTTTTTAATCTTAGTCACAGTAAAAAAAAAAGTACTTCTACTCAGTTACATTTGGCCACAGCTCAATGAGTACGAGAAAAGTGAAAAAGACCAAAGAAATGAGCAAAAAACTCACAAAATAAGCAAGTAAACTAACAAAAAGGAACACGATCAACAACAATCAACAAAAATCTTTAATAAAATATATGAAAAATAAACAAAAAACCAACACTGAACAAAAAACAACAGAACAAAATGTTGAAAATCATCAACAAAATGAACAAAATAATCATGCAATTCAACAAAAATGAACAAAATAACCAACAATATTGAACAAACTTCAACAAAACACGACAAAATTAGTGAAATTGCTAAAAGTAATCAACAAAATATATTAAAAATGAACAAAATACCAACAATATTGAATATACTGCAACAAAACACACAGCAAAATGAGCAAAAATCACCAAAATAATCAAGTAATTTAATCAAATGCACTATATGGAGAGCATAGCTCAAGAAAATCATCAAATGTACAACAAAATTAGAAAGAAATAACAAAATGATCAAGTAAATTAACAAAAATGAGCAAAATAACCAACAACTTTGAACAAATTCAACAAAACACCTGACCAAATGAGCAAGATAATCAACAAAATATATTAAAAATGAGTAGAATAAACAAAAAAAAAACCCAACACAATCAAGTAAATTTATAAAGTTATACAATGTAATGAAAATTTTTTTAAAAATACACAAATACGCAAAATTATCAAAATAATGAACAAAATATATTAAAAACGTATATAATAAAAACAAAGTGAATGACACAATCAAATAAATTTACAAAAATGTTGAATATAATGATAAAAATTGGAAAAAATAAAAAAAACCAAAAAACAACAAATACCCAACGAAATGAGAAAAATAAACAAAATACACACCAACACTGTACAAAAATCAACAAAATACACAACAAATTGAGCAAATTAACAAAATTAACAAAATTAACAACAACATTGAACAAACTAAAACAAAACAAAAATTGATCAAAATAAAGAACAAAATATATTAAAAAGGAACACAATAGAAAACAAAATACACAAAATAAAAAAGTAAATTAACAAACATGTACAATATATAAAGAATGTGATTACCAATACTGAAAACAACAACAAATACACAACAAAACAAGCAAAAATGAGTAAAAAAATAATCAAACAATTTAACTAATATGCAAACAACAACAACAGACAAAACAAAAATCAGTATAATACACAGGAAAATGATAAAACAAATCCTTAATATATTAAAAATGAACAAAATAAACCACAAAATTCTGACAGTATCTTTTCTCTTTACTCATTTAAGACAATTTTATATAAACTACTGTTATTATTTCAATAAGAAATAATTTTATTTGAGCATTTCTGTTCATTTTGTTTGTTTTTGTAGAGTTTCATGATTACTGTGTTCATTTCCTTTCATTGGGTTGATTATTACCTCTGCCAAGGAGGTTATGTTATTGTCCCAGTTGTTTGTTTGTCTAGATATTTTGATTAAATTTTCAGCATAGAAATGGAAATGGCATGAGGACCAATTGATTAAAATTTGGGAGTGATCCGGATCAGTGTCTGAATACGAAATTTTTTAAGGATTCTTTATCATTGCGAGAGTTGGCTAATTTTAGCATTCGTGCATGTATCAAGAACGTCCAGAATGTTTGACAAAAGAATACTGGATATTCTCACAGTAGGTTCGACAATATCTCCAAGTTTCAGCTGGATTCTGGCAGCGTTCTTGATCCTACGATCCGGAACAGTAAGATTCTCATGGAATATTTGACACTGAAAGGCAACTAATAATGGTACAGACCTGTAATTAACACCACAATGTAGTGAAAACTCTGCTGAAACAGTATAGTGTAAATGGATTGTTTGTATCTTCATTACGTATGGAGCTAGATCCAGAAGAAAACCGCCATTATGGAAATACTGACACCATTTTCTTACTTTTGTTCATTTCTTGTTTCCTTCAAATTCACTAATCATTATCTTATCCATTTATGTTCATTTTGTTCATCATTTTGTTTATTTACTTAATATTTTGTTCATCATTTGCATTATTTTGTTAATTTTTAATGATTTTTTTTCAATTGCCATATTATTTTGTTCAATGTATTAATGTTTTGTTTATTTCATTATTTTATTCAGTTTCTTTAATATTTTGTTTATTATTTGCATTGTTTGGTTCATATCTTGTTTCCTTCTAATGCCGTGAACATTATTTTGTCAATTTGTTTTCATTTTGTCAATTTATTAATTATTTTGTTCAATGTCTTTAATGCTTTGTTTGTTTTATTATTTACATTTTTCATTTTCTGTAAATTTTTATATAGTTCATTATTTTGTTAATTTTGTTTCATATTTTGTTCGTTGGTTACATTATTTTTTCATTTTCTGTAATTTTTTTATTTAGTTAATTATTTTGTTCATTTTTCTCATTTTTTGTTCATTTTCATTTTTTAAATTTACTGTAATATTTTATTGATTATTTACATTATTTTCTTCATTATGTAAACTATTTTGTTGATTTTCTTTAATATTTTGGTCATTATTTACATGATTTGGTTTTAATATCAGTTAGATTTAGATTATAGAACCGAATAAAATCCAGGTTTTGTGGTATTTTAGTTTGAGTCTCCAGCATGTGTTGAATCTTTTTGAAATTTGGGAAAAACTGCTTCAGTGATAGCGTGATAATTTTTAGCTGGGACATTAGCTCTTTCGTAATTCCATTCCATTTAAAGACTAAATATAAGTTTATCTGTGTGACTTGATCCATGTTTAATTTTTAAAAAATATATTTTATAATTTGTGTTTGAACTGGTGTTTAAAATAAATCCTGACATTTTTTTTTCTTTTTGAATCATCAGTTCTCATTAGTGCAGCTGGATTAAATTTGTCCTGGTCTTCTATCATGTTGATTAACTTAGACTTTCCATCATATCAGTTTTTTTTTACCGTATCATTATTCATGCTCCATATATTCCAAACAAATCAGAATTGTAAAATTCCACAGGTTTTTTTCCCCATAATAGGTTCATACTAGGTGTTTAGAAGAGCAACATAAAATCTTTTTGAACTGTAAACTGTTGATTAATACATGTATCAACAATATGTGACTGGAATATGAAAACAGATGGGTGCTTATATTAAAGGTGAACTGGTTAGTACACGCAAGGATTTAATAACGCACCACTCTATTTCCTTCCAATTTGTGAAGAGGTTTTCTCAGTAAATAAAAGCTGTTGCACAAATTCATGTGTGGTTGCCTTTATGATCAATCCCAACATGTGGGACTTGGGATGACAGGGCAAACTGACTGGAATTGGGATTTCCCATTGTTTCAACACTATCAAAAATTCCCCAGGAGTATGTTGTAAGTTTACTGTGATTGAAGTAGTCTGAGGAGGAACAGGATTTATACTCACTGTAGTTTTCCCTGCTTTTGTGCTGTAGAATCGCTGAATCCCTAAATATCAAGTCTTCAGCCAATCACAGGTGTTTTTGGTCCAAAACAGAGTCTTAGAAATGCTAAGGAACAGTCAGTTTCACTAATCAAAAAAGGACCTGTTTGTTGCAAAAATACAAAAACACCAGTGAGCTTTGTGTGAAATGGCTCATTCGACTTAATTTCCGTCTCATATGTCACCAACACCAAAATGGAAGCTACCTTGACGGTTCATTAAGAATAAAGCAGTGAATTAGGTGAAAATCATTTGAGGTCTGTTTATTTTGAACTAGAGAGACTCTTCAGCAGTTCTGAACAGGAGAGACGAAGGTATGATGACATCCTGGACACATTGCATTTTCATCAACTTATTTCTCAGCATTTTGGAAGCTCGTTCTTTCTTGACTTGGAAATTGTTTTTTAAATTGACAAACTGACAAATGCTGGCATAATTCAGTCAGTAACAAAAAAATGATCTGCTTCCTGCCATTGACTGTTATTTTTTTTCCAAAGTTAGGTCCCATGAATCAAAACTGGAAGGGGCGGGACTCTATTCAAGCATTAAAATCATAACTGACAGCTGTAATGACCAATCACTATTAAGATTCTCTCAGTAACTTCCGTTTTGACTCTGAAATGTTTTCACTTCTACGTGGTGGTGTAAAATGATTATCAGGTTCATCTACATACTGTGTAGTTTCCGATTGGGACAGAGATTCAAAAAAAAGGTGTGTATGTTGTATTTCCAGATACTGGTGTTTTCCCCACCTGATTATGTGATTTTTGTTTTTAATTTTCATTTATCTTCCATTTGTTTTTATTTGATTTTTTTACCTTTTGAAGACCTTGCCCTTGGGAAACTTTTCGTAATTGGTCCAAAAGTGTGAACCATTCAAAACTAGTTTTTACACCATACATGAACTGAACAGTGGTTCACAATCACCTATTTTTAACAGACCAAAGACCAGCTGCTAAGTCAGACATAGCTTGCATGTGGAAGGTTTCATAAGCAAATTTGGTTTAGCCCAAACTGAAGTATGGAAGCCTGACTGAAAGAGGAAAGTCTGAAACTACCTCGCATATGTTCACTGGGGATGAAATCTGGGAAATAACAAATTTTTTGTTTCATTAGTCCACAAAACTCTATTCC
>JAQQAE010005023.1:0-18078 GCA_029823295.1 Pseudamia nigra | reverse complement strand
CCCACCCCATCAATTGTAGCCTTTTACATTGTTTTCATCTTTTTGTGTGTTACACATCAGTTTAGTCTTTTAGCATCTTTTATACTGTTTTGTCTTTTAATGTATAGATTTATAGATTTTACATAATCTTTTACCTTTTATGTCATTAAATGTGAATAAAATAATAATTAGACCTTTTTATGATAATTATCAGTATCAAATGAGAAACATTTTTGGTTAGAACCTTTTTGTTCCGTATCACCCAGCTGTAGTAACTAGAGCAGATCATGATTTTGTGCAATTTATAATTTTATATGAATCCTTTGAAACAAACATAATTGTCTTCCCTCAAAGTTTTTATCGTTGACCCAGACTGCAGTGACCCTCTGCCACTTCCCTCTGTGAGGGGATTATGTAATCACAGGTCTGTTTCCTGGTTTGTCTGTCGACGGGATTACATCTCATCATCCTGTGATTGAATCAAATGACTGATCTGTCAACACTAGTAAAAAGTGGCCCTTTGTTATAGAATTGAAAATGAATTTAAGAGACCGGTCCTTTGTCCGACCATCCTCTGAGTCTCATCACAACCTGTACAGTAGTTTTTCTAAATAATACAAATAAACAAACAAATACTTTTCTAGTTGATGAAGTAATTAATTGAATCCACTTAAAATCTAATACTTGCAAGCATTATTAATGTATTAATGGTTGTAAATCTACTGTTCTAGGATGCATGCGCTTGAATGAATGAATGAATGCTTTATTTTGGTTGTGTAAAATAGTGAAAGAGAGGAATAAAATCAATAATAAAAGACAAAAACAAACCAAGGCAAAACAAATAAAACCTAATAAATTAATGAAACTAAGAAAGTTAACTACATGTCCAGCACAGTTTACATGTTAATTTTATTTTTATTGCCCACTACTAAAATAAATAAATAATTTAAGTTCCCATGAATACAATATTTACCATAAATAAAACAGTCCATTAATAAATAACTGTTCCTCATATACAGTACAATGCTTGCTTAAGGTATTTAAGTAGATATATTTCCAATGTACAGTACATATATATGTTCTCAAAGTAGAATGGTAACGCATAATACTATCACTATTTATTCAATACACAATATAAGTTAACATACCCAGTACCTCTAATACATGACTCATCTCCTGGCACGTATTATATACTCCAGACCCATTATGTACTGCATATGTACATGACGTAATGGAAGAGGAAACAGCAAAGGCCCTAAGTAATAGAATTGTTCCTTTATAAATATAGTGACCCAAGTAGAAATAGAATAAGTAAATCATTCAATACACGAAAATCCTACACTTGCAAACTATTACATCTTTGCGTCTTTCTTTTGTTTTTACTCAAGTCTTTTATATATCTTTCATGCTGTTGTTTTTCTTTTGTATCTTTTACGCCATTTTCATCTTTTCTGTTTTCTTCACTATTTTCATCTCTTTTGTATATTTTTTGGGCTTTGTTTTTTTCTATCTGCACAATTCACAGCTGGGCAGCGTCTGCACCAGTCAGCCCTAGTTGGGCTCAGTCTGCATGGCTAGTCAACACAAAAATCTGTTAGTGTGTGAGGGGAACAGACCCAAGCAGACGTCAGTCGCAGTCAATCAAATGTGTTTGAATTTTTCAAGCTGACTCTGGACGCAACCGTGTAGTGTGTACTGATTACCAACCCAACTGAAAACACGGGTTGCCAACAGCCAATGAAAAAGAGTAGATGGGCCACAGGAAATAGCGACAGAAGATGAATATGACAGAAAGTAGTGGGAATATCAAAACGACGATTGCAAACAGATATACATATTATTATTTTTTGGATGTCTCAAAGCAGATGGCAGCACAGCAGCAACAGCGAGCCGTTTGTAATTCATGTTTGTTGGATTGGGGAGCCACACCCCCTTCTTGTAGACAGGGCCACTCTTGTGAGAGTTTGCATGAGACTGATGGGCTCAGTTGGCTTCAGCTGGTTTGACAAGTCATGTAGTCTGTGATCCTTCATCAGGTGCAGTCGTTAAATTTGTGATGTGTCAAAAAAATCTGCTGAAACCAATCGATTAGTGTGAACTCCAAGTCACAACACTGAATGGTGTGTAGTGTGTCCCCAGTTCAATATCTAATCCTCAAATTACATGGCAACAATTCAATCCATTTATGTATGTAGACACGGTCAAGATGACCTGCTGAAATTTAAACCAAGCATTAGAATGGAGAAGTAAGGTGATTTACAAGACGATGAACACGGCATGGTTGTTAGTCTGAATATTTCACAAACTGCTGATCGACTGGGATTTTCACACACAATCACCTCTAGTGTTTACCCAGAATAGTCTGTAAAAGAAAAAATCCAGTGACTAACAGTTCTCTGGATGAAAATACCTTGTTGATGTCCGAGGTCAGAAGAGAATGGTCAGACTGGTTCGAGTTGATGGGAAGACAACCGTAACTCAAATGACTACTCGTTACAACTGAGTAAGTCATACTGAAGAGCATCTGTGGACGTACAACATGTCAAAACAGCAGATGGACAACAGCAGCAGGAGATCACACATGGTGTCAGTTAAGAGCAGGAAACTAAGGCTACAATTCACATGGACTAAAAATGGCCAGTAGAAGGGGGAAATATGTTGCTTTGTCTAGAGAATCTTGATTTCCACTGTGACATTTGAATGTTATGATAATTATTGACATAAGCAACATAAATGCATGGATCCATCCTGCCTTGTATCAACTCTTCAGGCTGCCAATGGGGTCACATTTTGGGACCTTTAGTCCTAACTGTGCATTGTTTAAATGCCACAGCCTACATGAGTATTGCTGCTGACAGTGTCCATCCTTTTGTCCACAGTGACCATCTTATGAAAGATAGGAAGTCCAACCCAGCACTAGCAATTTATAACATTTCAATCTTGTTGCTTCTTCTTTGTCTTTTTGTGTGTTTTACCTGGAATTTTTGTCTTTTACATCATTTTTGTCTTTTACATCATTTTTCTCTTGTTGCACCTTTTACTAATAAATTAAAACCACGCGTAATCATCTGGTTTCATTAACTTTCACCCGGGACCAAAAATCAGCCTTAAACCTGAAAAAGATTATTATTTGACATTTTTCATGATAATTACTTACACTGACTGATGAATATTTTTACAGTTCCATCATTTCTGCCCAGTTTGTTCGTGCGTGTCAGTTTCCCCCCCTGCATCGACTCCATCGCTTCACCAAATAGATTAATTGTCATCTAATTGGGTCCTTCTGCTGTTAAGTAACCTCATCATTTTCACCTCGCAGCTTTCATCCATCATCCTACATGTGCAACACACACCCCTCACTCTCACCTCTGCATTTCTGCTTTTGAACTGCTCGCTACTTCAAGTCCATATTTCAACTCTGAGATAAATAATTCAGCTAATGGGACGACACAAAGGCCTTCAGTGAGAGCCTGGGTGCTGCGCTTCAACCTGAACAGGTCCGTCTAATGTTTGGAGTGTCTGAATAATGTATTGATTTCCAAATAATGACTGGATTCTTATCAATGACTCAAATGTTAACTCTCTGCCTGTGCCGTCATTTAAAAATAAATATACATTAAAGATGAACCAGCCACCGAAGAGTCTCTAAAGAAAATGCAGTCTAGAGAGTTTGGCTTGACTTTGTTCTGCCTCGCCTCCCATCCTGTTTTCTCCGTCAGAGCACTCTGCAGATCGCTCAATATTTTATACCATCCTGGTCACTGTTTCCAGCTGCTCCCGAGATTCATTATGTAATGAACCAAAACATGTATGATGGAGGTACAAATGTACAAACAGTACACATGGAGATTTAGTGACAATTTAAAACTCTAAAAACCCTGGAAATGGGGTTAGTTGGTCCATTTTCTTCATTATTTTGTTCCATTTTTATTTTGTTGTTTATTTTGTTAATTTTTAATTGACTTTGTTAAATGTTTTGTTGTTTTTCTTGATTATTTCATTCATTTTTGTCCATTTTGTTAATTTTTTTTCTTTTTAATTGATGTTGAAAATTTTGTTCATTTTATTGATTATTTCTTTCATTTTTGTCCATTTTGCTGGTTATGTTGTTATTTTTTTGCATTGTTGTTATGTTAATAAGTTTGTTCCATTTTTATTCATTTTGTTGATTATATTGTTCCATTGAATTGTGAATTGTTATGATTGTACTGATAATTTAGCTCCAACTTTATTATTTTTGTCCGTTGTATTATTTTGTTAATTTAAGTCAGTTTTTGTTTAATTTTTGTTCATTATTTTGTGAATTTTTAATGGATTTTAATGATATTTTGTTATTTTTCTTGATTACTTAATACATTTTTGCCCATTTTGTTGATTATGTTTTTTTTTTTGTATTCTTATCTTCTTGTGCAATGTTTTTGTCTGTTAACAGGATAACTCATGAAGTTATGAATGGGTTTTGACAAAACATTTTCAGGATAGGTTGGAAATGGCAGAAGGACTGATCGAATAGATTGTGGGAGTGATCCCGATCACCGTCTGGATGCAGGACAGAATGTCTAGAATGCTTGTTAAAAGAATACTGGATGCTGTCACAGTAGGTTCTACAATATCTCCAAGTTTCTTCTGGATCCTGGCAATGTTCTGGAGCCTACGCTCAAAACAGTGACATTTAGGGTTTTCATGGAATATTTGGTACCATAAGGCAACAAATAATGGTACAGACCTGCAGCTAACACCAAACTGTAGTCAGGACTCTGCTGAATTAGTGTAGTGCCAACGGATTTTTTTGTATCTTCATTACATTTGCAGCTACAGTAGATCCAGACAAAAACATCCATTATGGAAATAACGATTTTTGTGAATAACTATTAAACTAATACGGATATGGATGTGATTCCAAATGCTGTGGGTATGTTTTCATAGTCAAGGAATCCAATAATGTAGATAAAATAAATGCAGGCCTACTTTTGTTGGGTGTAAATCACATTATGTGAGAATTACCTGCTTTGTGATGCTCATTGACTGATTATTTTGCTACAGTTTTGTTCATTTTTGTCCATTTTATAGATTCTGTTTCTTATTATCAATCCATTTTGTTGTCTATTTAGCTGTTTTTTTATTTTCTTGATCATTTTTGGCAATTTTATTGATTGTGTCATTCCTTTTTGTTCATTTTCTTAATTATTTTGTGCAGTTTTTGTTTCCAGCTGATTTTATTAAATTGTGTTCCTTTTTGTTGATTCTTTTGTTTATCTTCCTTTATTTTGACTTTTTCCCCATTTTTCAGAATTGCTGTTCATTGATCCATTTTATTAATTCAGCTATGTTGCTGAATTTGTTCTTTTTGATTATTTTGTTCATTGTCACTGATATTGATGATTTAAGGATTATGTTCATTTTAATTAGTTTTCATACATCTTACTATCTTTTAGATGTAAAGAATAAAATGCATACAAATTATACAATATTGTATGATATACAGATATACGTACATACCACATTTATGAATGATACAGTAAAACAGTTTTCATGACACATTCAGTTCAGTAAAACTGCAGTATTCATCAGAAAACACATCACATAATCGTCTCTTAGTAAGAAAATGAACTTAACATGATTATACCGTCCAAAAGAGACGATTACATGTATGTCTTTAAGAACCATCACTGTCACTGAGTGTGGGAGGAGTTCTGAAGAGGTTCTGGCAAATTGTCATGTGTCTCAGTGGGGGGATGTGAGGCTGCACTGACACCGAGAATGTGGAGCGTCTCACCTCAACAGGTGATGTTTGGTGGTAGAACGGATATTTGGAGAGACCCCTCAACCCACCTTCTGTGAACTCTGCATGTGAAGCAGATCCTGAAGACTCGGATGACTGTGGTTGAGGTCTCTGAAGAGGCCAAGTAGCCCCTTGGTGTCTGGGCCACAGGTCAGATCAGCATTGACTTCTTCATGGCTCTAGGTGTCTTGACAATGCCTCTGGATTGTCAGACTGGTGTGGTGGTTCCTCTCTTTCAGGAGGGGCACCAGAGGATGTGCTCCCACTACAGAGGAGTCACCTTCCAAAGCCTCCCCAGAAACGTGCTGATAGGAGAGTCCTGTAGAAGGTAGAACCTCTTATTCAGGAGGAACAGTGAGGTTTTCGTTCTGGTTGTGGAGCTGTGGAGCTAGTTATGCTCCGCAGGTCCTGCAGGTTTTGTGAATTTTTTTTGCCCATCCAATCGACATGTGCTTTATGGACTTGGAAAAGGCATCCCTCAGGGTATTCAGGAGTATGGGATTTGTGGTCTGTGTGCTGTTATGAGCCATTTTGTTCTTGTATGACTCATTCAATGTCTTGGACTCTATCAGGACTGCCCTTTGTCACTGATTATATTCACATTTTTTGTGGACAGTTTCTTAGGCACAGTCAATCTTGAAGGGTGTCCAGAATTTCATCTGTTGTTCTTGCTGATGATTTGGTTATTTTAACTGTGGCCTCCAGCTGGTACTGGTATAATATGAGTAATGAGTGTGAAACAGGATGAGGATCAGCACCCCATATCTGAGGCCACGGTTGTTACTTGAGAAGAACAGAATGACCAGTCTGGGTTGTTCATGAGTTCCTTAAGTGGAGGATGTGAAGTCTCTCAGGGCTTGACATCATCATGATGTTGATGAGCCGTCACGAATGCTGGCTCTGTACCAGTCTACTGTGATGAAGAAATAGCTAAACCAAATGGCAAAGCTCCCAATTCACCAGTTAATTTACATTCCTACTGTCACCTAGGGTCATAAACTCAGGTTTGTGACTGAAAGAATAACATAGTGGAATTGTGGATACGGTAGACTTGGGGGTCCTCTGCAGGGCATGTGGACTTGCCCTGAGAGATAAGGTGAGACGCTCAGTCTTTCAGGAGGAGCTAGTATCATTCATTTCTCGCATGTTGAACTAGGAGAAAGCCCTGTGGCATGTTGTTGAGACTCTGTCCTGGCTGTACTGGGAATGCCTTAGGTGGTCACCCCTAGAGGAGCTGGATGAGGCTGCTGCCATCCTTACCTGGGCAAGGATAAGAGGCCTCTTGGTCTCATGCAAACTCCCAATGGGCAGTTTTGTGCCGTTGAAGGAGACGAGGTCTTTGAAGACGTTTTTTGTGTTTCAAACCGTTCTCTTGCAGATGCCGTTTAATGGTTATGGGACTGCAGTTGGCACCAGTGACTAGCTTAATTTGGGCCGAGGATCGTCCCATGTCTTGACGGACAGACAATTGGATCCTCCAGCTCAGGGCTGGTGAATTTTTTTTGGGTCTACCACTTGACTTTTTTTCCCCATAACCTCAAGATCTTTTAAGAAGTTTAAAATGACTGTCTTACTACGTCCAACCTCAGCAACAATGGCAGGCTGCGAGAGGCCTTGCTGATGCAGCTCAACAACCCAACCGCGTTCAAAGAGAGAAAGCTTTTTTGCCTTTGCCATCAGGAGGTCATGACAGTGAGGATATGTGACACAAAATGACACTGAATCCACATTTTTGTGAAGATTTGGGCTTTTAAAGGCTGTGGTCTTAATTTTGTGATCAGCTGATGAACAGCCTATTACAGTTTAATGGTTGTTTGCAGTAAATTGCTTACTCAAAATTTTTCTTGTCTCACTCCCATTTCTTCTTCTTGCATTTTGAAGAACTCCTTAGAACCTTCTTAAGATCCAACAGTGCAAAATGTATATTTTTGCAATTTTTCAACTCGTCTTAAAATTTTGATCAGGAGTGTATTTGACAGCCATTATGAAAATAGATCATAAAGTGTCCAATCACACAGATCTATAAGTATTCCCAAGGAAACACTGCTAAATTTAGTTCTAAATCTCAGCATTTGCATCATTTCACCTCACTCTGTTATTTGTAATAGTAAGGAATTGTTTGAAATGTTTAGTGTTATACACAAACATCCATGAACTACAACTAATGTGATTTTGTACATCACACATACAACCTCCTACATCAGCATGAAAAATTATTCCTGACCTTTAAACAGCTTCTGTCAACAAGTACTTATTACCAGGAGATTAGTTTGGAGCATTCGGCTGTACTGTAGGTTAAAACCTGGTCTTAATTAGCTGATGGAGATGGATTAGTTCTCATGGAGATGGGCAGATCATAATATAAATAAAAGACAGAAGAAGTGGACCTTGTCATGGGAAATTCATATATACCAGAAACTCAGATTTTAATGGCAATAAAACAGCCATATCTGTAGGCTATTGCATTTGAATTTCATTACATATACAGCTGTAACTTCAATAATTTAAATATGATTTTTGATCCTGAGTAAAAGGTAAAGAAACAAGATAATCTGTGCTTTTAAACGATCAGTAAAAGGTTGAACAAGTCAAAATAAGACAAAAAAACCCACAAAAAGACAAAAAAATGCAGAAAAATGAAAGTGAAAGGTGTAAACAGAAAAAAAAAATGATAAAGGACACAAAACACTCTCTGATTTTGAGACCTTTAAAATATATATTTTATTGTATTTATTTTGATCTGATGTCGTGAAGGTCAGTGTAATCAAAAAAGTTAAAGAAAGTAAAAATCATCATCATTAAATACCATGGATAGAGAAGAACAGAATAAACTTTATTTATCCCTTTCTGGGAAAGTCGTATGACCTGCTCATTCAATAGGCATGAATGATTGTATCATTCAGAAGTCTTCATTCTCTTCAAGTCTTCAGTCTTTGATCAGCTGTGGTGTTGAACAGTCTGATGGTGGTGGGGATGAAGGATCTCCTACAACGTTCACTTCTGCAGCGTAGTGACGTTAGTCGTCCACTGCAGCTGCTTCTCTGTTTGGACAGAACAAGGTGAAGAGGACGGTTTGGGTTGTCCATGATGTCCTCCAATTTCTTCTGTGTGCAGCGGTCCACCACAGCCCCCAGTAAGTCCAGCCTCCCTCCAACCATTTTCCAGTCTTTTTGGAATCTCTGTCCCACCAAACCATGGTGTATTCAGGTATTTCAACAGAGGAGTCTGGGTAGTCACTGTTCAGCCAGCTCTCACAGAAACACATGAAGCGAGCCTCTTGAAACTCCTTCTAGCTCTTCAGCAGTGCCTCCAAGTCATCCACTTTCTTGGGTAGTGAGTTCACATTGCCCATCAGTATTGTTGATAGAAAAGGTTTGTACCTGAATCGTCTGCCTTTGACTCTGGCACCAGCCCTGCAGCCATGCAGAGTCCTTCTCAGGTCCAGTGGGACTGGATGGTAAGCTCCACCTTCCCTCTGCCTCAGGTCCAGGAGTTCCTCTCTGGAGTAAACTCTTCTCTCTATGCCAATGGACAATTGATCCCACAAAAGATTATCTAAAAAAGCAGTGCATATCCAAAAATTTTAAGAAAAAGTGGAGAAAAAGCAGAGAGCTGTTGTCAGTTGCTGCCACTTGCACCAGCACATTCTAGAATAAGAAACAGTGATGTAAAATAAACAGTGATTAACAAATTAATTAGACCACCATACAATGTAAGATTTACTGTATGCCACAGCTGCCCTAAATTAACTGGTAATTAATTATTAATTAATACTGGTATTTACCAACATCATGAATTATGTTTTTGCCATCCACCAGTACTGTATACTCAAGCTCTTCAATCAAAATTATTATTTTTAATGCTAGTTGTTGCTATTTATGAATTTTCTAATTTACCATTTTACAAAAAGCAAAAACACAATAAAGCAGATTATTATTTTTGTTTAAGATGCCAAAATACATTTGTTTACTTAAATTCCTAATCATGAGTTTTAGTGGTTTTCCAGTGTCCAGTGTGCTGCTCAAGTCTGGGTATAAAAATGTGAATTCAGTTTGAAATTCCTCTCATGTTCAAAATAGCAAGATGTGGAGAACTCACTGAAAAGGAAAGAGCGCATTAGAACACTTCACGATGCCGGATGGTCTTTGAGACAAATAGGGCAGATGGTCTAATAAATTTGTTAAGCACTCATGGTAATGATAATTATTAATTTATCGCACAGCTCTGGTTGTTTAGTTTGTTGGGGACCACATCCCAGGTGTGGGCTAATGCATAAGCCCCCTCATCTTTATTTAGTGTCTTTAGGTCAGCTTCCAGATGTCAGTGGCCACCTTAATCCACTCTCCAGTCCAATAGCTGTGGTCTTTTCCTAGTGCATGACATCATCTCATTTGCCATGGTCAGTCATGGCTGACTTCAGGTTCTCCTGCTTTTTCTTTTTCTTTTCAACTGAAATGCCCCCTGAAGTCGGCATTACAAATCAGAAAGCAACTCAATCAGCCTCAACTTTATATTCAACTGCTGCCTGCACTACTTTAGTTCACACTACGTCAGTCACACACACATACTGTAGTACCATTTAATTTCATCCCTGCTCATGTTGCTGTGCTGTTTATATTTGTCTAGTATTGTTATGTAAAGTCTGAAAGTTGCCATGCATGAGTTCCTGTAAATTTCTAACTTTACAACTGGAACATGATCAACATGAGAGTTTATCTCATTTCCAATTCTGATCTTTGAGCTCTGAGATAAATGGAACAAACTATAAATTTGAGAGCTGACTTCAAGTATTTTGATACTGAAATGATGCTGCAACAAAAAGGTGGGACACCAGGATAAATAGCAGCATAATACAGTTTTTTTTATTGATTAAAGACACTTTCTGTTGGCATGAATGAATTAATGCATTAATTGCTTCATTAAAGTAATTATATCTCATATTTAAAAATGATGTAATGAAGAAATGAAGTCAGTCTGAGAAATTAGTAATCTTGAAAGAGCACTCTCCAAAACCATCAAACACTATCTGAGGTGCTGTAAATTCAAGGTTTCTGAGGCTGGTAATTCTAATAAACGTCTTCATTTCCTGAGACGGTCCTCATGAGAGACAGCTTCATTAAAGTATTTGATGGGTTTGGCAACCGCACTTGGGGAAATATTCAAGCTTCATTTGAGTTTTTAGATTGACTGGCCTTCATTTCTTAAAGTAATAATGGACAGTCTTTTCTTTTAACTGTTTCTTTGCCATGATATGAATTTGTGTACAGTTGTTGTGGTAGCACCAATAGGGCCATTGACTCTACACCTGCCCTTCCTCTGCACATACAACTGATGGTCTAAATCACATTAAGAAAGCAAGAAATGGTACAAATTAAATCAAGTGTGAAGTGAAAATTATTTTAGGTTGTTAGCTTGTAAATTTGATGAGAGAATGCTGTGTGCGAAACTGTCATCAAAGCTAAATGTGGCTACTTTGGACAAGCTACATGCCAATTTATCAATTCCATGGCTTCAGTATTAATGAACAATGTTAAAAATAATTAAAATTAAGAAAAAAGACTGAAATAGGCAGTGTATCCAAAAGTCTGTCTGGTAGTGTTGGTCCATAAGTGAATTAAAGACCACACACCGACTTTTTCTCCACAGGGGAAATAGAGTTACAGTATATGCTGTTCCACTGCTAATAAACTTGTGTTTAATAGCATTATGTACCATTTTAACAACACTGTGCATCATTAGGGTTGACAGTTTAAAGGCTGATTGAGCACAGAATTCCTCATTTTAATTTCCATTTCTTTTGGTGGCAGTGCTAATAATATCTGTCATTAACTGTATGATACTATTATTCTTTGTCCTTGTCACCTTCAGCTCTCAGACCATTACACCCAGCAGGAGCCCTGTTGTGTATTTGTATCTGCGCGTGTCTTCATGTATTAGTATGAAAAGATAAAAGTGTGAGATGGCTATAAGTGTTTCACTCTGACATGACGTTTTGAGGCACAGTGACTAGAGAGACAGTCCAAATGACAACTTGGTGCCTTGGTACAGACGATAATTAAACCACTACACATACTCACATGCTGCTTAGTGTTTATTGTGCAGAATGTTGTGTGTCTTTGTGTTTCGTCGCTGCTAACCTCCTCGCACTGCGGGCCTGAAAGCTGCTGTTTCTATTCTCGTTTGCTGCTTTGTCCAGACTAATACCGTGTTAGAATCTGAGCCGCTTTGTGGTGCCATTGTCATGACAAGTGACTGAAACGTCTTTGAGGCACAGAAAGGGAAAAATCAAACCTGTCAGAGTGAAGCTGTCTATAGCTGTCACATAATCAAACTTCATCACTGATCAATTGTCACATATACAGTGATTTACTTTTCAGTTCATTTTATGCCACTAACAAGGGCAGAATTTTGTTTGAATATTATGGGGCATTTTTCTTTCAGGCATCACTACATCCTCCTGGAAAGTTTAACAGTAGGGTAAGTCATTTTCTGTCTTCTGGTGAATAGTTAATGTCTCTGTCAGTGAACTGTTTGACTAGGTTAATGAAGGGAACAAAAATGATCTAGATAAGCAACAAATCTAAAACTATTCAGAAAAAAGTTTGGAATGTTATTTCAGTCAATTATTTCTCCCCTACTACCAGTTAGTCTTGTACTTTATATTGTTGGGAATCCTGATTGCTCTCAATAAGGTACAACCCCACCAAAAATCTGGAAGATCCACATGTAGCCACAGTGGCTTCACACCTCATCCTCATGCTGGTCACCAGCCTGGTCACATTTTGCTGTGGGACAGCATCCCTTTCCTCAACCAAGAGGTGTTGAAGGTCAATCAGCACATTTGTGTTGGTGACTGTAGAACATACAGCATACCCAAGATGATCCCACAGATGTTTGCTGGAGTGAGGCCTGGACTCACGGCAGTCCAAGGCAGGCCGTGCCATTGTCTCCACTCTGGAGCTACTCTGTGATGACCTTGTCTCTGTGGGTGAGAGCGTTGTCATCTTGGAGGATGGACTTAGGCCCTAGATTCTGGAGATGGGATCGCCACTGGCTCCAGAATCTCTTTCTGATTCCTCCCTGCATTGAGATTGCCTTCACACATTGATGACAGTGTTTATTGTGTTCATTTTTGTATTTCTTTGATTATTTTTGAAATTTATTATGTTTTCTTTTTTGTGAAAAATAATTCATTTTGTCCCTTATTTTGTCCATTTTGTTCAGTGCTGTCATTTGCTTAAATATTTTGTTCCTTTATGTTCATTTACTTAATTATTTTGTTCATTCATAGCCATTTTCTTGATTATTTTGACCATGTATGTACATTTTCTTGATTATTTTTCCTTTTTCTTTTCTGTTCATTTTGTTGTCTATTGTTTTTCTTTCTTATGTTGATGCTCATATTGTTTATATTTTATCCAAAATCCTTCTCAGTTTTATGTAACTCTGTCTTATCCACTAGAGCCTTGCCCGATAAAAATCACATCACTTTTCTTCCCATAAAATAATGCATTTAAATCTATTCCCCATCGCTTTACGTGTATTCTTGTTCTATACCCGTGGCTTCTCGCTATTTATCATTTTGACAACCTGTTACATCAGCTCATCTCAGAGGAGCAGTGAGATTATCATCACTGTCATTCATCTTTTTTCATCTTTTGCGACTGGGAAATGCTGATGTGACGGTGGTTGTTCAATTATAAATGCAGTACAGTGTCTGTCACATAGAACTGACTGCTAACCACAGGGAAATGGTCGCACAGCACCACTGACGCTTTGATCTGCAATTAAAGACAAAATGTACCCGTCATGTTATCAAGTCACACTATGGACATTTTTTTAAAATATTCATGTTTTTAAATTTTTATCCATTTTGTTGTATATTTTATTTGTTTTTGGGCATTTTATGTCTGATTTAATTCATTTTCTTGATTGTTGATGGTTGTGTTTATTTTCGTAATTGTTTTGTTCACTTTTATTTGATTGTGATCCCTTTGTTTCTGTTCATTTTACTGAACTTTTTGCTCGTCTATCTTTTTTGTCAAGTTTTGTGGATTTCGTTATTTTCTTTTTTTGAAAGACAAGTTATTGTCTTTGCTTTTAATTTAATTTAACTTAACTTTTTGGAATTTTTAATTATTTTTTGCCAGTTTTCTTGGATATTGTTCACTTTGTTAATTTAGTGCTTGTTTGGGTTCATCCTGAAAGAATGTGTATGCTGACTTAAACAACATTAAAAATAACTAATTACAATAATTTAATTCATATAGACATGTTATTATTTTTAAAGAGTAAAATATAATTGCATGAGTATTAATTATTGTAATAAATGTACATATTATGGCAGTTTTTCCCATTGAGAAGCTGCTGCAGAAACATGTCCTTGACATTAATATTTAACAACCTTTGACCAGTTTTTTCACTTTGATTTAGACTCATGAAACCAAATGAGAACAATAACAATCTACAAGCAGATCACATAAAAATGAGCCATTAAGCATTTAAAATATTAACATATAAATGGAGCTAAATGAGATTAAACAGAAGGCAGAGACGTTCCCCCATAACTGCATCAAAAACAAAGGATTATTGGCGATTAGAGGCCAGATGTGACATCGAGTGCAGATCAAAATGAATTTATTTCCATATTTAACATGTATATGTGTCCTTAGAGTTAAATGGTTCTGTTATACTTTTGCATAAACCAGGGACATTTTCTCATCGTTTTCCATTTTACGATGTGACAATGATGCCGATAACACTTTTCACCCCTGTTACTCTTTTAATTCATTATAAATGGAATCATCGGCCAAGTAATTTGACTTTTCTGACAGGAATTCGCAAAAAAAAAAAAAAACTGCTCTTTAATGTCAAAGTGAAAACAGATTTCTGCAAAGCAATGTCCATTAATGCAAAATATCTATTGGTAAATAAGTATTCACCCCCGTTAAGTTTGTATTCTGCAGATGCATCCTTGATAATTACAGCATTCAGTCTTTGTGGGTAGGTGTAAATCAGCCAAGCACATTTGGACACTAATGCTTTTACCAAATTCGTCCCTTAAAAACTGGAGGGATAATGATCAGGAGTGAACAGCCCTTTTCCAAAATGCTATACTTTTGGATAGAAACCTGGCTAATGGTACAGAAAGTGCAAGCAATTTTTCGGTTAAAGTGCAGAAACGACAGCACTCTTCAATGGATTCCCTTTATCTGTTATTTAAGATAGAGCGAAAAGCTTCCAAAGTAATGAGTTCTGATATTTGCAGTTCAGGTCAGAGAGAATTCCAATCGGGAGAGGCAGCAGAACTGAATGCTCTTTTCAGTCCAAATGTGAGGAACAGTCAACTGGAAAATATCATTAGAACATAAGGTGTAGTGGCTTGTAGTTCTTTAAAGAAATGTACATAAATACAGAGGAACTAAACCAAGAAGTGCCTTAAAAATCAGAAGCAGTCAGTGCATACAGTATATCTGCCCACACTTAAAAATGGCCAGTTAGGTTTAAGATAGAGTTCACAGTGATGTGTAAGGGGACTGCAACGAGTGACTGTGATAAATAGAACTTAAAGACTGGAGACGTTGGCTGTGACACTCGTGGACAGGAGGTCACCATAAACATTCAGGGATAGAAACCCTGAATTTTGCATCAGATTGTTGATATGAGCTTTAAATAAGGAACCCCAGATACTTACAACTGGAAACTAATTCTATAGGTGTACCTTGTGCAGTAAAAATTTTCAGAAAATTCTTTGTCACCTCATGTGTATTGGAGATTACATGACTTCTTTTCTGTATTTCAGTTTATGCAGACCAGAGTGAACAATGTTAAAAACAGACGAAAAAGTGTGAGTAATCAATTGAGAACAACAGAATTTTATGGTTTCGTCAGCATAAAAATAAGAAAAAGTATAGACATATTATTAGATATTACATACTATTCATACACACACAGAAATGCATATTATGAGCATTAAAATGATACATATGCATGGTCTGAAAAGACACAATAACATGATGCAGTAGCACCACCTATCCCAAAAGTTGACTGGGTTGAAATATTATGATGGTCAAAAATCACAGAATGTTTCAAGAAAATCAGTTCAAGTGCTTTTAAGTTATCAGGTCGTTACTGTTCCAAGCTGCAGTGCCTTCCTATCCAAAAGTTGATAGGAAGGTCTTTAAGTCATCAATAAGGATGGTCAAACCAGTATCCAATTCATTTAAAAACACACAATTACCTGATGTCTTCAACTTTAACCCAGGACCAAAAAGCAGCCTTTAAAGAAGACACATTATACTCATTTTTAACAAGTTAATTTAATTCTCACATGTGCTTAGATTATATTTTTGAAATGTTATCTCAAAATGCCTCAAAGCTCCATCATTCCATCATGCTTGTAAACTGCTGCTTTTCACCTCATGTGTGTATCAAAAGGGCTGTTTCAAAGCTTAAATGCAAATGATCTCCTACAGACCATGCCCATTTCCTGTCTGTGCCATGGATTGTATTATACAGACTCCCTGGCACACAATCTCAGGATGGTTGTGGTGGTTCTAGAGCACAGTCATTTGACAGTAGTGACACTTTAACATTATTTTCAGAGCCTCAAGGCCTGTTTTATAATAAAAAAAAGACATAACACCAGATTTTTCACTATATGTTTCCTTTAATGAGTGCCGGATAAACAGAATCAGTACTTGAGTAAAAGTATTTCATATCGGAACTATAATGACTGAAGTAGAAGTAAAAATACTTATAACAATAAGTACTTAGGTAGGAGTCAGAGAATGTGTATTAAAAATTACTTAAGTAGAGAGTAAATTCATAATGTGGAATTTACAGTATTATATAAACTAATATCATGTGTTCAAACAGGTTATTTATCTACAGGTCATAACAATGTAAAGTGTTCATTAACTCTCACCAATACAGTGACACATCCAGAACCAAGTAAATGTAAAAATTAGGGCTGTCAGACGATTAAAATGTTTAATCTGATTAATCACAGGGTCACTGTGGATTAATTTTGATTAATCATGATTAATGCCCATCCATTGTTTTTCATTTTGTGAGAGCAAAAATACTCATGACAGAAGGTGATACATGCACTTTACATGTGTTTATTTAAACTAAACAGTGGTTGCAGGAGTAGCAAGATATTTAAATATTTAGTGTTACTCACCGAAGTTCAATGGTCTCCTGTCAGGACGACTTGTCTTTTTTAAATTTTCTTTTCAGTTTCATAGAGCCCGTGGATTTTCATCATTATGGTGCTTTATATAAAGCATCTTGAGATGCACCGTATTTTCCGCACTATAAGGCGAACCGGATTATAAGGCACACCCCCCAAAAAAGTCATTTTGAATTTTGTTTTGTTTTTATAATCAGGTGGGCCTTATAGTGCGGAAAATACGGCAATTTGCAAAACCTCCGTAAAGCCCCTGCCCTCGACGATATTAACCAGTCTGCTGTTTTTTACAATCCACCTGGCAGTTGTGTCAGTCAGTTTGTCAGAGGCAGAGTGACTGAGGCTTCTAATAAGTGATCTGGTCCATCTTTAACTTTTTGCTCTGTTAATAAGATATTATGGCAAATAATCCAACAAATGACTGCCGTGCTGGGGTTTGATTGACATGTTGCTATAGTAACAGCTCACTAGTGAAGTTGGACCAATTTGGATCTTCTTATCTTCTATTTATTCAATATGTTCATAGTTTTACATGAGATACGCTTGACTGCAGCTGTGGTGTTTACACTAACAGCACTCTAATATGACTTTGTTTGACACTGCGTGGTGAAGTTTTGCCGCATCAGCAAGCTAGCGGCTAATATTAGCTTCCCATGAGTCCCCTGGTATGAACGCTTTGTTAGCCCCACTGCTATTCATCCAAATATGGTCACATCCTGTTTGTGGCTCCAAGATGCCGTCCAGGAAGTGACAAGTCGAGTGGCCTCAAAACGGCCCTTCAGACACTCATGGGTGAGGTCACGGTCACTTTGTCCAGTTATATATACAGACGATGGGTTGCACTGAGTTGGACCTTTGTATCTTTTATTTATTCAATATGGGCATAGTTTTAGCTGAGATACAGTACACTTGACTGCAGTTGTGGATAAATGTTTACATTAACAACACCATAATATGACTTTGTCTAGCACTGCTTGGTGAAGTTTTAGCTCATATAGCAGCTAAAGGCTAGCGGTTAGTTAGCTTTCCCTGTGCTCCACTGGCACCGCTGCCATACAGTGGGGACAATAAGTATTGGGAAATGTAAAAATGTGCAAGTTCACCCATTTAAAAAGATAAGAGAGGT